>CM036553.1:16933203-17210703 GCA_020745685.1 Tautogolabrus adspersus
TAATTTACCTTCAAGACAAGTAGAGTTGTCAAAGTGCCTGAAATGTAATGTGCCCTTATCTACTTATCTGTGTGATATTTTAGTTTTAGACAGCAAAGTAACCTTTAAATTCAGAGCATGAACTACTTTGTTAATGCTAAATCATTTGATATCAGTGGTTTAATACCAGTTCCATAAATATTTGACATCATTCCATTCCCCTTTTTATAGGCCCTATATATATATAAATATAACTCCATCTTAAACTTAGTAACGTTGTGAGTATTCTGAATGCACTGACCCATCATGGACCAGCAGAGGGTGCTAACACACCAGAGAAGGTCTTTAACCTTCCTCTCTCTCTCTCTCTCTCTCTCTCTCTCTCTCTCTCTCTCTCTCTCTCTCTCTCTCTCCAACCCTCTCCAAGTGCCATGTTATCAGCTGGATAACAAATATGTATGTCCTGTGATGAAGAGGGTTGCCATGTTTTTAAACTCTTTAGTCAGCATTCTACTTTCTACCTTTGCAGGGTGTTTTCTGTTACCTTAATGTCTTTTTAAGGAGTAAATCTGCACTGAATCACACCGAGGAGAAAAACTATGTTTGCACTTTTAATTTGTGGACCTGCAGCACTATCTTGTACTTATAATGTGTCTTTATCAGTCCCCATGGGATGGGCTGCCATTCACAACTGCAGCAGTGGCAGCCCAGCTAGACTTTCTTGACTGGGGTGGCCAAACTGGGGCACTGACTAATGCAGGAGTGGCATGAAGTTGAATGCGGACACACACACGGATGAGAGGCATGATTTACCCTTTTATTCTGTACTAATCATAACTAGTTTAATAACATTTAATTTTGTCAAATATGTGACATTCCTGAAGGTTTATTGACTCTGAAAATGGGCAGCAGTATCTCAGTCTGTAGAGACTTTGGTTGGACACCAGTTGTAAGTCTCGGTGCGGACCAAAGGATGGAAGTTGGTCTGGCGGCTGAAGACGTGCCAGGTCAGTTCCTGAGTACTGCCGAGTTGCCCTTGAGCGAGGCACCAAACCCCCAACAGCTCTGGCGCACTCCCTGTGTAGCAGCCATTTATTATGTCCGTCTCCATTAATGCATGTCCATAGGTCCTGTTTGAGCATGTGTGTATTTCGGACCTACAGTAGGCCTATGTGTGTGAGAAGCATTTCTCTCAATAAACCAGAATGTAAAACCAGAATTTCCCTTCGTATGTAAAATTAAAATAGTAAAAAGTAACACAACAGAGTAGCAACATAAACATTTTCTTAGCTTAATTTTTTAAGGACTAAAAAGAAGATGCATTTCTAAATTATTAATAAGAATTAATAATTTAGAAATGCCACTAGCAGCCTCCTGCAGCCAAAAGAGTTGAGCTGATTTTCTGTGTTGCAATTACAGTGCATTTTTCTTTAAGTAATGTCATTTTATTTATTACTGACTACTCTGCCCATTATTATTATTTTTTAGATAATTCAATTAATCTTTTATTTAAAACGTTTTTCAGAGTTTTTAAATATCTTGTTTTTTCAGTCTTTAGATGCAAGAGTTCGATTTAAAACATATAGGCTAAAACAGAGAAAAACTGTAAAGAATAATGGAATGTAAAAATACTTCACAGTCAGTAAACCTTCTTTTGAATAATGTGTCCCCTTTGAAATATTTTCTCCCCTTGAGAACCTGCTGACATGTTCAAAATATTGTTGCTGATAGAAAGAGGTTGTTAAAACCGATCACTTTTCTTTCTTTTTCTTCTTTCTTTTATTACTGCAAGAGGCTTTATGCAATCAGACAACATAACTAACACAGTGCGGTTGTGTTTGGTGTGACAGTCGACACTTAACTGCAGCAAATGCATTATTATTAGTAGTCCTTTTTTTCATTCTAATTTAGCTTTAGCTGTTCTTGTGTTGTTTTATGGGTCTTTTGGCTGTTCTTTAGTTAAAACATGAGTTGGGATATATGCCCCACACAAAAAAAAAACTGCAATGCATTCTGAAGAGGTAACCGTCTAGAAAAGATTACTGTGTATGACCATTGCAATAAAGCACAACAAAAATAGGATCATGATACTTTTCCAATTATCATAAAATAACCCACATACCCCATAATCCTCATGGTGTTGCTAATTCTATTTAAGTAAGTCAACTAACTGTTGCAGCTTTCATCAAGACGTCATCAGGAATGTACTAAAGTGCCTGAAAGTTGTAAGACATACAAAGGAAACACACCTCTAGGAGTCACAGACAAGTTCTCCAGTCGTGTCTTATTTTATGACAGGGGCTCCAAGCTCACTTTGTTCGCAGCGTTCCTTCAGCTCAAGAGGATCAGTGATCACTGAAACCAATGTGTGGAACCTCCAGACCACAATTTATGAATGCACGACTGTTGCTCCACTTCTCTGGGCCTGCATACACTGAATTCTGGCTAGAGTTGCTACAGTTAATTTGTTTTGCAGTTGCCTAAACCCTGCTTAGAAATCCAAAAGTCAACCTCTGGGCAGAACGTCTATGACCTTGATGGCGAAGAGCCCAACACTTAAAGTATCAAAGTAGAGCAAAAAGAGAATAAAGTAGAAGAAGCAGAAGAAGAAGCAGGTTTCTGCTGAGTTTGATTGATGTGATCTGTTTCTAGATGCTTATTTCTGGCTGAGGAGTTCTGCTGACATGCAAGAAAAAAACCTCTGTGGAAACAAGAGAGAGGCATCCATCATTTTCAACTTCAACATTTGTGCATCCAATTGCTGAAAAGTAGGTTTGGATCCAGGGTGTAATCCTTTAAAGTTTAGAAATATCAAGCAGTCATGAATTACTGTAATTTTGTACATCCAACTATCCCTCAAAAGTGTTGCCGAGTGTCACGCAGACACACACGCACGCACACACACGTAATTTCTGTGGGCTTCCTCATGACTATTTAGACCACAATAGAACAAATGAGACCACTGAAGAAGTAAGAAGTCAGTGCCCCATTTTGGCCAACCTGATAGTCCTAAAAAAATGGCTTTAAAGAAGTCTTAAAGGTTAGGTTGACACAAACAAATCCCTGTCTACCTTAGATAACATTAATAAAATCTCATCGCCTCTTGAAAATCTGTCTACAGAAGTACAAACTAAAAGAGACAGCTAATGATTTCAGGGAAGCACCCGTTTTCCTCTGATTTGACAACATATATCAAAGTTACATAATATGTTTTTGAAGTTCAAATTGTTTTTGATGGGCTCATATTACAGTGTCTCTGTCTGGCTCCTGTTGTTCAGTCTGCATGGAGCATATGGCGACTGAAGCATGCGATTCCCCGGGGTTCTGCCTTTGAAACTATGCAGGCCACTTCAGTATGTGTTCCCCCCTTACTGGGACGGCCCATTACTCTCTGTCATCGCCCCAAACAACAGTGTCACCTTACTATTCTTAGTCAAAAATGAAAGCATCAATGTTTTGATGTCAAACAGCAACATGAAGGCTTTCACTTGGAAGGAAGATGCTGCCCCTAACTCAAATATTAAGAATGGAACAGTGTGAGAAATAAGATTCAATAAAATGTTTTAAAACATGTCTGCAGGTTTGGATAAAATGGTGCTTCATTTGACAGTAGTGACACAAATTATTACATGAAAGATCCTCAAAACAACAACACTCATCCCCTGAAAAGTTCAAAAGCTGTCACCAATTTTTCTTATTGAATTGTACATACAGTACTTTATTAATCCCTGAGGGAAAATCTGGTTGGCACTCTGTTATTGAGAGACATGCTTTTCACACACATAGACTCGGAATTCACACGTGCAGAAACAGGACCTGTGGACATTAATTAGTGGAGAGATGTCAGAGTGGAGCTGCTACACACAGGGTGCGCACCAGAGCTGTTGGCCGTGTTAAAGGGCATCTCAGCAGTTCTCGGAAAGTGACCTAGCACCTCTCCAGCTACCAGAACAACGTCCATATTTTTGGTTCCGTATCACGACTTGAACCAGCAACAATCCAGTTCCCAACCCAAGTCTCTACAGACTGATATTTATAAAGATTTTTCAGATTAACTACGCAAACCACACATCATAGACTGTATACACATCGACTTAGTCCCCCATTGGTTTCTGAAGCAGACTTTTGAAGTGCATCGAAGACAGTCGCCATATTGGAAATTCTCGATTAAAACTAACTCTCAGTCCACCTAGTAATAGGCAAAGAGCTAGAGCTGAGGCAAATCTTTACCCCACTGACTAACAATACAAGCCGCCTGCCCCTTGGTCAGATCAGCCACGCTCCTTATTATGACTTTTTGTACTTCAGCATTTTACTTCACTTTACTCCATTACTTCATTTTTCAGCACCGGAGGGTGGTGCTTGGTTGTACAGCACATTACAATTAATTTTATAAGATCAAAATAAAATATAGTACAGGTGAAAAGTTAGAAGTTCATAAGAATGTTGAATGTACATACATCTTAATTATGGTCTGTATAAATGTCCCATCCAAAAGTAAAGATGGAGATGATTATTTATAAATCCTGTATTTTAGCATGCCTATAAACCCCTCTATTTCAGCCCTGCTCAGAACAGGCTGTTTCTGTGTCTGTAGCTTTAAATGCAAGTGAGCTGTGTCTAACCACGCCCCTCTCTGAAAGAGCTTGGTTATCTTGGGCTTTCTTGCACCATGACCTATCATTTGAAGTGAGAAGGCAGGCTCAGAGGGCAGAGTAAACAACTTACCTGTGGGAGTATCACCCACCTGGGGGAGGGGTTACTTCCCTTTGTGATGTCATGAAGGGGAAATTCCCAAACAGCCTTTTTAAGCACCCATTTTCTGAAAAGTGAAGTGGGCAAAAGACGAAGAGGATGGACTTATGTCATAGTTAGGGGAGTTTGTAGACAGAATAGACACACATTAGTGTTCGAAAAACATAGTAAAGTGTATTTTCGCACATGACCTTTAATTTTCCTCCCATCTAGAGTCTTGTCACTCCCTTCTCAAGACATCCCAGGATTGTCTCAAGTTGTAAAATGCTTTTGAACTTGATCTCTTTGAATGCTGCTGCACAAATGCAAATGCTTGTGATCACTGTATAGCTGAGCATAAATAAAACGCCAGCATCCTCCTTACACATTACCCAGGTCTCTACGGTAATATGATCAGTGTATCAGTTGCCCTAGACTTAAAACTTTACCTCTCAAACCTTTAAAAACCATCAAGATATTTATCACTTGTTTAGCTGTCTAAATATTATCAGAATCAGCTTTATTGGCTAGGTATGCTTACACACACAAGGAATTTAACTTTGGTTCTGAAAAAACATTATGCATTACTTTTGGTCTTTATGATAGAGAGTGCTATCATAAAGACCTTTTTGCATTTCTTTCATGTCTACTAAATACTATATTTTTTTAATGGAACAATATTTTAAAATATTGGATTTCAACTCCACAAGCCACCCAGTGACAGCTTTAATATGTAAGCCTGTGTGTATCAGTCGTGGGAAAGGAATTGGAGGTGACTTGCTTCTGTTGACTTAATCTGTACTTCAGTGAGGCTTAACTAATGCAGGCGTTAAATAACTCTGGTGTCACCCTCTATACACAGGATCACTGGATCATGTAGGACACCTATAGTTAGTCTCCTATATCCCCTTTATATCCACAATATAATAATCATTTCAACCTTTGCAGGGAGTTTAATCGCAGTATAAATCACCAGGAATGAACCGTGAGGGCATCACAAAGATGTATTTGAGATAATTTAGCTTAAATATCCAATAATGTAAAGTTAGACTATACATTAGGTGCAATAGACTCAAGGACCTTTTATGTCAAGCAGCCCTCTATAATCTTCCCCGAGGGGATTTTGCTCTCCTTCAACATCCGAATCTCAAGTTGCACTTGCCTGAAATAGCTGTTCTTCAAGCTCTGACTTAAGTTCTTTCCCCAAATTAAACTGTTTATTATTAATGCCAAGGTTAGGGCATTGTGGAAAAGAGTATAATTAAAAAAAAGGGTTACAACTGAATACAGATGTTTGCTTGATTTAAATAAATCATTTATCAATGATGGTCATTTGGACTCAAAGGAGGATGAAGATGTATATTTTATTTTTGCTGTGTAATGAAAATATATGTGAAATAGAAATTCTCAGCATGAGCAAGCAGGTGTGCGTTCTCAGTCATGTATGCAGTGGGTTGGGAAGTTCAAACTTATCTAGGAGCTCCCGAGGTCAGCGACCTGCTCCTGCTGTCATTGACCTTGTCCCCTCACATCCCTGCCGAGGGGCTTCCATCCCCATAAAATACAACCTGATGACAGCTATGGCTACTGGAGAACAAATGGGATTGTCAGAGCCTGCAGGAATGCAAGGCTGCTGCTGCTTTGCTCTCATGTTCATTTCTCAAGTTGTTTCTCTCCTGTCCTCATCAGGTGAGGACTGAACTCAAGTTTCTGCAGTGTGGATGGGATGCTCAAACCCCACCCTCTTTACGGGTTATTGTCAGTTTAAAACTGTTGTGACCATTTTCTGTACTGGATCCTATCACATCCAACCTAATTGCACATAAATATCTGAACTTACGGTTTAGTCAGGTTCAGGCACAAAGACTAGAATAAATGAGTGTTACTGTCTATAGAGTTAAATAGATCTTAAAATTAAGTTACAGACCGGAAACTACTTCAGTGTGTTTAGGGAGAAAAACTACATAGTTATGTTTCAGAAGTAAAACTGTGTGGTTATACAAGGGGAGAGAAAAAATGCAAAGTTACAGTATGGGATCAGAACTGCCCGATTATGTTTATAGGAATCAAGGCTGCAAAGTTATGCTCATGGAACACGGCTTCTCATTGAGGTTCAGGGAACTAAACGGCATGATTATGTTCAGAGAGAGAAACTGTGTGGTTCTCTTCAGAGAGAGGAACAGCTTGGTGAGCTTGGTTATGTTTAGGGAGAATTACCTCATGACAAGGAGTAAGTTCTTGTTAAATTTAAGATAAACATCGTGGATTGGATTAAAAAAAAAAACAGTATTATTAAATCAGTGAACTTTTAGACTCATCTGGAACTCAAATTCTAATTTCTTGGTAAAGTTTTGTTTGTTTTTGTGAGTCCAAATTGTTTCAGTTGTTTCACTATCAGAATCAGAAATACTTTATTAATCCCAGGGGGAATTCGGTTGTTACCGTTGCTCTAATAAACAATACAGAATTAAGAATGTAGAAAATAAAATGGAATAGAGATAATAAAATAAGCAATAAGTGCCAGGTAAGACTGGAATAATAGGCACAAGCGCAGTGACTTAAAGATAAAAAATGAAAACAATATTTACAGTTACTAATATATACAATGAGTTAAGCAGTGTGGATATTGCACGGTGAATTTATAGGGTTCAATATGAACAAAAAATGTATGACCGGTTTGTAGACAGGTCGCACAATTAAAAGACAGCTTGAATGATTGAACAGATTGCACAATTTTAAAGGGGACATATTATGAAAAATCCACTTTTACAGGGTTTTTGAACATTTATTTGGGTAACCTGAGTGTCTATTGACCCACAAAATGTGAAATAAATCCATCCAGTCCTTTGTTTGTGGTCTGCATAAGTCTTACAACACAGAGAAAAATGCTCCGCTTCAAATTTTCTCAGTTTGTGACATCACAAGTTGGATTCTGGTAAAAAAAAATACCCTCCCCTCCTCTGTTTTCTCTACCCATTGACTCCACCCCCAGCCTAGAGCAAAACTTTTGCACAGGTCCGCCATTTTTATTCTCGCTACAGAGGAGCGATGTCTACCGGGAAAACTCAGGGGGTCTCATTTCATTTAAAGAGACACACACCAAAACGGAGCGTTCTGAGAGAGCTGGTTTGGGTCACAAACCTCCTCTGGTGCTTGATCCATGTTAAATTTTGACCAAATCACAGCACAGATGTTTCATTTAGACCACAGGGGACTGTTTGAAAAGGTGGAAAAGTGGGATAATATGTCCTCTTTAAATAGTCCAGTGTCCAAGTGTCTGACTCTCAAAGGGAGGAGTTGTAATGATGGCCACAGGCAGGAATGACCTCCTGTGGCGTTCTGTGGTGCATCGTGGGGGGATCAGTCTAGCACTGAATGTGCTCGTGTGTCCGACCAGTGCGTCGTGGAGTGGGTGTGTGTAGCTATAGTGAACAAAGCTTCTAGAGGGATTATGATAAATCTATACATCTACATCTCAAACAGACATGTTAGCCCAGCAAGTAACCAGAAAACAAAGCCCTGTTAGATACCCGATTGTTGTTCACTGCATCTGATCCACGGTTTAAATAATCAATATTTTGATGCATCTGTTAGATTTTCCTTTATATAACCATAAGAAATGTAAAAAAAAAAAGAGTACCATTTTTCAGCAAGGACAAAAAATGTCTAACCTTGTCCTTTTCCAATTGCAAAACCCCCTAATAATTTCTGAGCATTCTCTAGGTTATTCCCGTGCTAATTGTGAAACATAACCAAACTTTTTTTCAGCTGCTGTCCCACCCTTCGATCAAACTGTCAACTCTGCAGGGCCTAATGAGTTAATCAGCTGGCAGGGGGTTTTTTTCCCCGAGGGCTGGACTTTTCTTTATGGCTCTGAATCGTTTTACCCCTCATGGTGTCTTCCTTCTCCTCCTCAAAGCTCTGCAGCTCCTGCCAAGGTTTCAGGTGACAGCTATTCTGTCGCTCTCCTCCTTCCTTGTTCCGCTTGATGGGGGGAGGATGAAGTGACTGGCAGTGTTGGTTTGTGTGTGTGTGTGTGTGTGTGCGTGTGTGTGTGTGCGTGTGTGTGTGAGTGTGTGTGTGTGTGTTTGGGTTGGGGGGGTGGGGTGGGGTGGGGGGGGGTGATGAGGTGATAAAAAGGGATGAAGGAGGAAAGAGCAGACAGATCCACAGACAAGGAGGAAGGAAGACGCGTTCAGAGGAATCACTATAAACAGACACAGACATGCCTGAGCCCCAGAAGCCAGGTAAGCTGGTCCGACCGGGAGGATCACACTCGAAAAACTCTCTGATCAAAAACAAAAAGTTGCAGCTGACAGTGCAGCGAGATGTTCAGATGAGCGAGAAGCAAAATAACAAAGAAAATCTAACCCAGAATTTGAAACTATTCTTGATAAAAAAAAAAGTGTGAATTTTGGAGAGTGAAACTAAATCTATGCAACAAGAAACATTAAGAGGAAATGTTACAAGATCATGTATAGTTTATTGCTAGTCTTGTGGTATTAAATCAACACTTACAAAATACAGAGTGTCACATCTCGATAGTAAAAAAAAATTCTTGATATGCAATTCATTAGTTGGCATGAGAGTCAAAGCTGTTAAACATAATGAGTGATGTGTATTTAGCTTTCATTAGTCATTTAAAGCTGATGTCTATGTCAGCTCACTTCCATTGCCTATGTTGATTTCTCTCCTGCTGACAACAAGCTTCATGAGGATTATGTCTCTCTATTTCAGAAGACAAAATGCCTCTTTTTTCTCCCTAAAAGCATAGAAATTCATGGGATAAAAGACATTCCAAAATGCTGATGTCTATTAAAACCAACATTTGACCTACATTTTTAATTACGTTTTTTTTTTAGCATGTGGTAAAGCTAAAGGGAAAGAAAAAAGAGAGAGAAAAGGCAGCCATTAATTAAGCAAATTACATTTTATTTACTCACAGGGGAAAATGTGCAAGGAGAAAATGTCAATGTTTTAAAAACTTAAATGAATTGACATTTGTCTTTATATAAAGACAAAGTTACTATTCTTCTTTTAGTAATTGTGGTAAATGTGGAAACTCAATGCTGAAAAGTAAACCCAACTGTTGTGGTAATCCATGTTTTTTGTGTTATGAAACCATATTGCTGCTTCTTTAAGTACAGATTGCATCCAATTTTGAGTTCTAATTGGTGCCTTCCTTTTCTTCATTGAGATTCCAGCAATACAACACGCAGAAGCACATATGCAAAACAACAGTTAACAACCTCTGCACTAAAGCTTTACGCGAACGTTGATAGAAGCTGTAATATGTGCCATTAAACCGTACAGGCTGATGCATATGTCGTAATGTTTGTGTCAGCCTGAAATACGCTCCGCTGCCTCTGTCAACAATGACCTCAAAGTGCTGTAAATCAGCTGCTCGCTCCAAACCCGAGAAATTAATGCATGCATGAGGGAAAGGAGGCAAAGCAAGCAGGAGGAGGACGAAGAAGAAGAAGAGGAGGAAGTAACAGATAAAAGCAAAGAGATGAGCAGGATGATTTGTCGAAGGAACCTCTGCCAAGTCAGGTGTAACTACCTTGCGTCGTATCTCTGCACCTCAGACACCTTATCTATCTGACCCTGATTGCCTCCCTCGATCTGTTACACCGTCTCCCCCGCTGGCATCCATCTCCTCGTGCCAATCTGCTGGAAGTTCACTGTATCGCTATTATTGTGTGGAAAGTCAGAACTCCTCTTTTTCCTCTTGCGGATTTTGGAAAAGGTTTCACATTCACTGTTATGTGCTGATGAAAAGTCAGTGATCTCTTTTCTCTCTTCAAAGGATAAAAAAAAAGGCTCCCAAAAAACAAAAGGCGTCTTTCTGAGTAAGCTCTTTCCTCTCCAGGGCACTTATACCCCTCAGTAATTCCATCCCTACATTTCATTACATGTTACTAATGTATCACCAATCCAGTGACCTGACATCACACATATCAGGTTCCTAACAGCACTTTACTACCTTCTCACTGGCTCCTCTTGTTCTTGTGTTTCCAACCATCCCGAATTGTTGGCCCTCATTTGAACTTCTTCACACTTTCTCAGCTTTGGAAGCCCTCTGGCCCCGTCGATCAGCTGGTCAAACACTCATGTGACACCCCCCTCCACGGTAGTGTCATCGTTTTCTGCCTTGGGACTCAAGGAGCCGAAGGGATCTAGAGGAAGCACGCATCCCAATAAACAGCCACGAGAATAGTTGTGAAACAGCGGCTGTTGCCTTGTGGATCCTTGAAGGGAGAGACGCCTCTAGGAAGGGAGGGGTGTGTCTGCTTTGTTAGCCCCCACTTGACCCGTGAAAAAAAACAGCCAATCATTGCTTCTCATTGCAGCTGTAGATTGTTTTGTCTGCACTAGCATGCTCTTTACAATCGGCTATGCGGGTACAAGTTAATCAGACCTTTTGCAGTGGTCAGACTGCATGTGCTTTCAAACTTTCCCCCTTCATTCAAAGAACGAGGAACACATTTTTAAAATTGGAGTCAACACATAAAAACTTCTGTTATGTTGTTTTGAATTATTCCAGGATGTAGCTTGTAACTGCAAAGTATATCACAATGCTTATTATTGCTTACAGATAAAAAGAAAGAAAAGACAATCGATAGTGAAAATCTGAAGGTCACAATTGGTTTTATTTCAGAGTAAAATAATACACATTTAACCGTTAAGCTAAAATGACATTATCGAGAAGATAAACTCCTGTTTAAAAATACTGTAGCTAGCAACTAACCCCTTTTCAATCACACCGTGCACAACCAACAAACAGTCAATTTAGCTTTCAACCACTTTCTTGCGAATGGTAATGTCAAAGAAGTCGCTGCCATGCTTATGTTAGCTATTGTCTCACTGTTCATTTCCTTTTTCGTTGCTGATGTATCAAGATGTGGTGAAATGATAACGTAACACAACCTAAATTAACGCTTTCAATCTGGAACTCAGAAGTATGACATAAAAGCAGTCAAGCTTCCCACCTTGAGTGAGGAGTTATTGGCCACAGTACAGTATAAATATGATCAACGCAGGGCCTGGTTTGGATCATTTTGAAGACGTCTTGTATTTTAAGCCTCTCACTCTGTCACGTAACGGGGCTAACTATTTGTAGTGTAAAATAGCTAGGTCTCTGTTTTGATGAAATAGTCTCACTGTCCTAATAATCTAAGAACTAAATGAAAACTCTTGGTGATTTCACAACACATTTTATGCTGGTCTGTGTTAGGATAGACTTAATTTTGCTGTTTTGCAAGTTAGACAGTTCCAGAAAAATCACTGCTTGAAACAGATTGCTTTCTGGCAGATAAAGTTAAACGCTATTACTCAAGCTAACTCTGAACTAGGAGCCA
Organism: Tautogolabrus adspersus; assembly: GCA_020745685.1. Taxonomy (NCBI): domain Eukaryota; kingdom Metazoa; phylum Chordata; class Actinopteri; order Labriformes; family Labridae; genus Tautogolabrus; species Tautogolabrus adspersus. The sequence continues at coordinate 16,945,278 of CM036553.1, forward strand.
TACTTTAGTCTTAAAAATCAGCGGCACCTGCCAACCAGCAGCTCATAATTTGTTGTTATATGACAATGTTTTGAGGTGAGTGAAAGAGTTTTAAGAGCGTAGTAAATTGTTACACCACACTGATTCGTTTTTACAGAAACATTTCTTTGTAGCTCATGATTTTTTTAGGTAAACATTTTCTGCTCGAGTCTCCTGAGCAGTTTGAAGCAGATGCTCCGTCAGGCCTTTTTTAGTTTGGAAAAAAGTCTTAATAACTAGTGTTGAAGTACTCGAAATCGGTCTTCTCCACATCCCTTTTTGAAGGTCTCAGAATCGAAAAACATTTTTACTCTGCCTTGTCTCGCTCTGGGACTGGGCAGACTCTAGATTTTAAATCAAGACCACCACTGACAGGCTGTTTTTCGACATTATTACTGTGATAAGAAGGAAAACGCCCCTTTATAAAAGAACAAATAACTTCAATTCATTTGTAGTTTGATTTTTTTCCCTCGGTTATGGCCGCAACTTTCCTGGTGTTACGGTTTAAGTGAGTGTCATACCCACTGCACACAAAATGATGATTTTTCAGTGATATTTACGGTCTTGGTCTTGTCTTGGTCTCGCCCTGCTTGGTCTTGGTCTTGACTCGGCGCACTCCGATCTCGGGTATGTCTTGGTCTCGGTTTGTGTGGTCTTGACCACAGTAATAACCAATAAAATACATGGCAAGTTAGTGCTAAGTAAGAACTAGGCAGTTGAGTTGAGTGGTGCAGTTGAATTTAGACATATGTCAAGTCTGCAATTTGAGTTCATCTGTCCAGGAAACTGGTCCCCACTAGACAACAAGTCAAGTTTTTTTTCGGGAGCAGCAGTTGTTGAGCAGAAGATTAAACCCGCTGTCACGCAGTCAGCTAAAGGCTAGAAAGAGGACAGCATCCTGCCCCCTCTCGTTTCTCAACCCTTCAAACCGCACGTCTGGCAACTGGTCCCGTGTAGCATTACCTCATACCGAGGCTATCATCAAGTTCCCACAGGTATGCGCTTGCTGCTTGATGGATTACGAACAGATGTAGAGTCAATGACTGCGCCATGAGGTTCTACAAAGAGTGTGAAAGTGAACTGATCCGTGATGTGTCATTAACAAAGACTCTCTGAACACGGGCCAAACACTGCACCCAGAATCCATCTCTTATGCTAACAGCTTCCTCTTTGATGAAAGCCTCAGCCTATTTTGATTACTGAAGGGAAGACAAAAGGAAATGAATGGAAAGCTGAGTTTGACGACAAGCTTAATACTGTATTTAAAGCTGCCTTTGTTTACTGAACACCACAGATTCCTCATCCCTAAATTAGAGTTGCATTAAACAATTGTTTTCTTACATTGAGACTCCTTATTCACGTAATAACAGCTCATTCAAATCCGCAGGAAAGTTTACAGCAATGCCATGAAATATAACACCCCTTTATTCCTCGTCCAGCCCTATTACCAAATCCTTTCCTTTCTGCTCCCTTATTCATCCATAAATCCTCTTCCTCATGTGTGGCGGAGAGGAGAGGGGAGGAGGGGGGAGGGGAACATCTCCGGTGGAATCCAAACAAGTCATAACTCTTTTCATCATCTCTATAGCCCGGCGTTATATACAGTACAGCAGTTCCATCCCTCACATTCCCTCCACAGACTTGCATGTCTGTTCACTAAGTCGTCAGTCACAACACACTTAATGCATGACCCTGACAGCGTGCATACGGAGCGAATAACGCAGGAATGTCAGCACCTTTAAAGGTTTATCAACTTGTCCCAGCGGGAGAAACATTATTAGTGACCTTTTTCTTTGTAGAAAGGTCTCGGCAGAGAGCGCACGCTCCTTGGATCAAGATCAAACAGAAAGGGAATGCAGATCAGAATAGTGTCATAAGTATTTTGGATTGTATTCAAATGTGCTAAAAATATCAGAGGCATGTATTACTGAAACTTCCAATCTTAAGGCTGTGGCTGTGGATCAGTGGTAGAGTCGGTCGTCTGTTAACTGGAGGGGTCAAGGGGTTCGATCCCCAGCCCCTGCAGCCTCTGATGTGTCCTTGGCCAACTTAACCCCAAGTTGCTCCCACTGCTTCGGCAGTGGCCTATGCATCTGTATGAATGGGATGAGTTACTTCTGATGGTTACTTTACATAACAGCCCATGGCATCAGTGTGTGAATGGCTGTGAATGGTTAGTTGTGAACTGCAATGTAAAAACACTTTGAGTAGTAAAAAGACTAGAAAAGCCACAAGCTCAAGTCCATTTACCATTTAAGTAAAAACACCAAATGAAAATGTAAGTATAGAAGATAACATAACATATAAACCCCTCTATGTCAGCCCTGCTCAAAACAGGCTGTTTCTGTGTCTATAGCTTTAAATACAACTGAGCTGTGTCTGACCACGCCCCTCTGGAAGGGGTTAGGTGGGTCGGGTGTTGTCACTTAATGCCCAATTGTTTATGGTGAGAAGACAGACTCAGAGGGCAGAACAAACACCTAGCTGTAGGAATGTAACCCACCTGGGGGAGGGGTTACTGCCCTTTGTGATGTCACAAAGGGAAAATCTCCAGACTGCCTGTTTAAGCACACATTTTCTGAAAAGTGGAGCAGGCAAAAGACAAAGAGGATGGACTTTTCTCATAATTGGGATTTTGTAGACAGACTAGAGACACAAATAAGTGTTAGAAAAACATGGTAAAGTGTATTTTGCATATGTGTGACCTTTAATGGTCAGTCGATTCTCAAAATAGTTGTAGATAAACATTCGGTTCATCTATTTACTGTTATAGTTCTACTTCCATACCCAGACTGAAGAAATGTCAATTTATGTTCAGATATTGTGGGCTTGTTTTTCTGACACATGTTCATATATTTATTCTCTTCAACCCAATAAAACCCTCAAAAACATGATAGCGGGTGAAATATTTTGACCAAATTTTCAGTTATTTTGAAATAATTATAAACTGAGAAACATTTCTGTCAAGATCTATTTTCTGTAGAACCCCCCCCCCCCCAAAGGACAGAGTAGACAAGTTGGTTGGGAATGTTTTAGCATTGTTTTTAGAGTTTCAAAAGAAAAGAAAGCCTTTAAAATATTTAAAACATTAAACATATTCCCCCTTTCCCCCCACAAAGTAGCTGCAGCTCAGCAGGCAAAAACCAAAAAGTAGGTCATGCAAATGCAAACATCTCTCCTGCTCTATTCTTGGTCAGCAAAGTTAGAACTAGGAGCTCTCAGCTCTTAAACTGTGTAGAATAATTAACTCCTGAACAGGAGAGGCCACAATGTTTATTAATATAGCCCCACATTACAACAAACGTAACGTCATGACAATTTACATAAAGAGTAGGTTTAGACTGTAATCTGTTATGTAACTTACAGAAACCCAACATTAATCTATGATCAAGCACTTGGCAGTAACCGCCAGGAAAAACATATTTTTAACGGGCAGAAACCTCAAGCAGAACCAGATTCATTGGTGGCTATCTGTCATGACTTGCCAAGAAATCGAATCAGACCAGATGCAGAAAGAGAGAGACAAACAGAATTGCAGTTAGATGTACACTCAGAAACTAAAATAACAAAAGATAAAAATAATTCTAATAGCAATGTCAATTATTATTGTGGAAGTATGTCTAGTATTAGCAATAACAAGTAAATAGAATGAGTATGACTGACATTAATAGTTGGAACAATTGTAGTCAAGCAGCCGTAGCTAGACAAGGAAGCACAAAAACTCCAGGGAACATACAAAGTTAGTGACACACATTAGTCCGACATGAACTCATACAGATGACGAGAAAGAGGAGCAGACAGGAGCCCATTTTGCCAAGTCCCCCAGCAGCTAAACCTATAGCAGCATAACTTGGGCCAGTCCAAGTCTGAACCAGCCAGAACAATTAGCTTAATCAAAGAGGAAAGTTTTAAGCCTGCTCTTAAAAGTAGAGAGGGTTTCTGCATCCTTGACTAGTAGATGATTCCACAGGAGAGGGACCTGATAATTTACAGCTCTGCCTCCCATACTAGTTTTAAAAATGATTGGTACCATAAGCGAGACTGCATTCTGCAAGTGTTATATTTTGGAGGGGTGAGGTAATGTGCTACCTGAACATTAAGAGCTATGTACTCGAGAAAAAAAAAGGCTTTTAAATTCTGGAGTAGACAGTGAAGGAGAAATCTCTTCTCCCAGCTCTGTCTGTCAGTCCATGAGCTGCTGTATTTTTTTCTTATCTGCATGTCCCTACTATCAAAATGTTACTCTGAATATATCCTTTTACCCTCTCATCCTGCAAGTAAGGACATACTATTCAATACACGCTGCAGTCCTGTCATATCATCAAGACAAATTAACTTGGCAAAAGATGGAGTCAAAGTGAGGACAGAGGCTTAAGTGTACTCCGATTCTGCCGACAGCGTCGCTCTTCATCCTCATCGTAAAAATGGTGAAACTCCATCAGTCACACTCTGCCCCCAGCATGGATGCCAGCCAATTGCCAATAATATCATTGATACTAATCCACACATTCAGGGGTATAAATAGATTTTTTGAATATTATTCTTTCCTTTATACTCTACTGCTAACATTCCCCCATTTTAATGTACATTAGTATTATGCAAATACAGAAGCAGATCTCAGTCACACCATCATGTGGTTTAAGTATAGCAGCAGCAGCAGCAGCTTGGTGACGTGTGATCACTATAAAGGAAAGAGTGGCTTTTAAAGAAAGGATTAAGGTGCTTTTAAAACATTTAGAGATTCCTTGTTGAATAATGCTGGCAAATATGTGTATAAATGGAAGGGGATTGGAGTTTTCAATTAGTAAAAGCATCACTCTGAAGCAAAGCTGCTCTTTAAACCCACCAAAAATCTAGTACTATGATAGGGTACTTTCTCATAAGATTATAGGTTCTTTGGTGTAAGGTTAAGCTAACAAAATTCTGGAAGGTACACACTTCCCATAATTCAACATCATAATCAACCTCTTTGATTTCACCATCAGGAAACCATGCGTCTGTCTAACTCCCCAGATTGTAATGCAGGTATTCTGTAAAATATTCTGTTTTTAGAACAAAGTCAGAGACACTACGTTGTTTTTCCATAATGTTCAAAAAGCCTCTGGGAATTACGGATATTTTCTCACCATTTTTTACTGGGTTAAATAGCATCCTCCTGCTTTTTTATGCATAGGTATAATTGGTGGACCCTTTGAAAAAGTTGCTATTCTTATGTGTTTTAAGTCTTCAGTTTACTCAAATTTGAAAAAGCAAAACTGTATATCAACACCAAGATTCCCAGGTTGATTCTTGGTCTTTGTGAAAAACAAATTATCTTGGACAAAACAAGACTCTTATATACTCTAAGCACAGACTGTTATGGGCACTTGAGAAATCTTTTGCTCGATGTTGTTTGATCACTAAAAAAGGCAGGGATGTTTCTTCAAGTGTGTTTGAAACACATCGTTGAAATCTAACAGATATACCTCTGGGCTGCTCTGTCTTCGGAGTTTCTCAGTCACCATCTGCCAAGAAATAAGCGTTTACGTCTAAAGTTAGCGTCATGTCTAATGGGAAATATCCATTGAGGTATTAAAAGAATATATTGTGTTGTTCTGGTTTCTGGACTTTGAGGTTAACTCGAAAAATTTACCAGGAGGTATGACTTTTAAAAGTTACTTGCAGTAGCTGTCTTCAGCTACTCTCTTGCAAACACACGGTAACATGAGCTCATAGTGTCACCTGTGACTAACACACTCGTCCAGTGTAGAGGGGTGAAGGGCACCAAGCTGCAGTGACAAAGTATGAGCAAGGGAAATATGTTACCACCAATTGGCGTTGTGCACAGCCTGAGAGGAGACTGCGTGGGCCTCAGTCTCTAGTTAACACGTCTGCTGTTGCCATAGCTTACGGTTGTAGACGTGCCTAAGTGACTTAATGTATTCAGCAGTCCTCCAACATCAAGATCACGCAGAAACAAACCCACTTAAGTGGTGCAATTCTCGGCAGCAGCATTAGACATCTTGCAAAGAGACAGCTGCTCAGTATCTACCATCAAAACATTCAAAGAAATGCATATGAGAAATGTCTATGACTTTTTTGGCTTCATTCAGCGTTGAGAGAGATAGATTTTGAGATTCAAATGTTTGGCTTGGCCGGACTCCTTTGGCTCAACCGACTGAAAAAGCAGGAGACGCACGCAGCAAAGGAAGACAGGGAAATGTCAAGAGAGATTAACGAAGCACATTCCACAGAGGTTAGCCTTCAAAGCAACACAGGAAGAGAGAGCAAAAGAGAGAAAGAGGGAGGGCCGGGGATTGTGCAGAGGATGATCACAGAAATGTAAATTTTATTGTTTGTCAGTATAAGAAAGTGTTTGATTGGCATTGTAATAATCTTTGGCATGTATAAATAATCACAAATAATCTGCTGCCACAGCAAAAAAATAGGAATCTGTATTTCCTGTAAAACCTTACAAACTTTGTAAGGTCTTTCAGCTCTTTGTTCTGGTTTCCCCATCCTCATCTTTACTGTTTTGGTTCACTCTTCTTGTTTTAGTTACAATATTTTGAGCTGCAATAGGGAGCTGTTTAGGGAAATACTTAAAAGCCCACTATGTTAGGTGCCCAGCAGACACAGTTAGCAGCTAGCTGTTTGACATGCGGAGCATTCAGCAGCTAAAAAGCGAGATAATTCCGTTAGTAGTCAGAAGAGATAAACACCAAGCTTCAAAAGAGTACATATGAATGTGACCTCCAAATCCCACCCTAAAACAGGCAAAAGAAAAGAAACCTGGAGCGAGCAACATATCACTTCATGGATATTCAGCTTACTTTCTAGTTTACAATATGCTGTTGGTTTGACGTTAGCAATCGCCTTCACACCTCACCTTCAAAAGGTGTCAAAATATCAGTGTTTTGCTGCTTTTTTAAGCCCCCAAATGCCGGTAATATGATGCTCAATATAACATCACTGATACAGAAACCCGTCTTGGGTAGGGTGACCATAGATCCTGATTTGACCTGGACTGTTCTGTTTTCAAGCTCTTTGTCCAGAGTCCCCATATATATGCATAAATTACTAATATACGATACGATACACTTTATTGTCCCCTTTGGGAAATTTGTCTTGGACTCTAAGTGCTGCCAAACATCCAATATGTCCCGCTTTTGAACAGTCCCTGTCCCGGTTTTAACCAACCAAAACAATACACCATGCTTTCAACACTTGTCTGTATATATGTCATGCCATGGCTGTTGCTGATTTAAATAATAGGAAAACATCACTAATATACCACTAGTGAAAGTTCAATACTGATTTGTCTGTACATGAATCAATGTCAGGGTTGGGGCTGGTGGCTTAGCTAACCCAGCTACTCATTTTAACAGGACCTGCTGCGTAACGACAGGTAGGCTAGCGGTCATACTGAAAAGAAAGTCAGCGTTTTCCAAAGAACTCAAGGAGAGTTACAGCTTCGCTAAAAAGTACCAGGCAACGAATATGCTGCATTTTGCACACACTGCAGGTGTCCATTTCCAGTCGCCCACATTGGAAATACAGACATACAAAACCATATTTAAACAAGCAAACACAAACAGTGGGTACAGGCTGAGATTAGCACTGTTACGACTTACTTGAGTGAGGCATACGACGGTGACAACAAACTTCAACAAGCTGCTCAGGAGGATACCTTTACATACCAGCTTGTGTGATTAGTGCGGGTCACCGATCTGTGGATCGATACATTTGGGTTTGTGGTAAAATTATGTCCCGCTTTGAAGGTTTGAAAATATGGTCATGCTATTCTTGGGAATTGTTCATACTTCAGTTTCAAGCTGTCCCTAAGGCTGTATTGATTACAGGTGACATGTTTAAGAAATTCCAGGCAATATAAAGCCAGTTTTTGAATTCAGTTTCCACAGTTTGGGAGTGCAATTCATTTTCTCACATACAAGTAAAAGCCAGTTTGTGATTTACACTTATCTGGTCTCTTGCTTGGTCAATCTTTCTTTTCTCTTCTCCGTCAATGTCCTCTCTGGGCTCTTTGTCTATTTGCCATGTTTTCCTTTTTAAGAATACCAAATGAAGAAAATGAATGGCCAGACCTCTCTCCTAAAACGTAGTGCTGTACTTCGTATATACTTCTCAGGGGAGCAAACCCATTCTGTAAGGGAATTCAGTGCACAGTGGAAGAAAAGAGGCACCATTCTCCCTATCACAAGTCAGCGTGCCATCAAAATGATTTTAAAGCTGTTATTTAATGATTAAAAAAAGTTTCCTTATGTTCAAAATCAATTGAACGGCAACATCCTATTTCAAAGCATAAAAACAGTGCATAAAATATGTATAACCCTGTAATCCATTGCAATAAAAATAGAACCATCTATGCCATTTAGTGGGTACTTATATCCTAAGCACCTTAAAGATTGAAGAATGCATACATCTTTTAGTATCCGCGGTTAGAAACAAATCCCTAACCCAGACAGTGTAAGCGCTCTGCACTACCAACTGAGCTATAAAAACCAACAAGTACTTATTTCACACACAAAATCCATGCATGTCCCAGCTTCCATATTATGGCTTACCCTTAATAAGTTTATAGCCCGAGTCATATAGTAAGGGTACTAAAGCTCTCAAGTTTGAAATGATATCGGTGATAAGCTTTTGGAAGTAAAAACGGTCTATAATTATGAGGCCCAGAGCATCTTGTAATGTGTGTATTTAAAGGCAGTATTGACAGTGACGAGGTCAGCGAAAACTGAGTAAATAAAATCTTCTTTCAACAAGCTTCTCAAATGATATTTGTTAAATATAAACCGTGTATATCTCATCTCCCCCTCTGAAGAACCCAATCCTCAGGCTCTTAAAGCGAAGCTTCACGCCATCCTTGACCCCTGCTGGCCTGTATCATTCTTCTTCTCTCTTTCCCGTTTTTAGTTTCCACCTCATGGCTCTCCATCTTGCTTAACTCTTTTTTTTTACCCTTCAGAAGAAAGTGGAATTAGATTAAAGTAGGACAAAGAAACGGTGGGACAAAAAAGTGCTGAGAGAAGGGATTTGCATTAAGTGAAAAGGAAGAAGGAATGGAGACCACCAGAGACATTATCCATTTAAGAGATACCTGGAAGACAGAGAAGCAGACGGCTTTAGAGTGAAATTATCTAGGACAGAGAGAGGAGCGTCGATGAAGCGTGGACAGTAATGAGAGCGGAGATGGATCCACACGGACAGAGTGTTCATCAGCCGTGCATTACCTTCAGTATAAGAGCTGAAGGTTCAACAGTCACAGTCGTACTGGTTGGGACTTTGTGTGTTTCTCACAACGTTTACCACACAACGAGACAGTCAAGCAAGTGGGAGAAGAAGAGCTGTAAAAAGGACATCTGCAGTGTTCTGAGGGAATATAGTAAACTATGGATAATTAGAGTAAAATAATATATCGTTTAAAGCAGCACTAAGCAAGATTCACTTATCACCCAGATCACCAAGTGGAGCTACAGTGGAGAATGATGCCACTAGCTTTTGTTTGCCTTAGGATAAATTGTGAGCTTGGGTATGGAACTAAAGAGACCTCGAAATAAACGTTAAGCTTTTTTGATCATATCAGCACAGTGGCTATTTTCCTCTGACATCAAGCCTGGAGGTAGAAGCTCAATGCTCAAAATGTTGTACTGCTGTGTTCAAGTTGGTTAAAAACAACTTATTTGATAACCCATTGTTACACAACAGCTAATTTTAGCATTTATCAACATCCTAGCTAGCTAACGTGGATTTTTGCTAACTAGAATTGAAATGTTGATTGTACCATTTAATAGTTTAACATGATACAATAGATATTATATGCATAAATTCATTTAGCTGGTTAGCTAGCAAGTGGTCACACTAACTACCGTCTTTTCAATTTTTCAATCTAAAATCCATGAAATATAATAATTTTTAGGTAATTTATGTTTATACAACTTAAAACCTGCAAAGCAGAACATTTATACAGCAATGGAGCGCCTCACCCTGAACTTTACGTCCGTGAAAAAAGGCTGCTGTGGAAATATTGTGTCTTCCGTTTTCTGGTCATTACTTTTCCTTATTCCCTAACTTTTCATTAAAAAAAGCTTCATAGACAACATTATAAGTTTGTAGCTCTGTTTGTCCATCACTTTGGCCCAGACTTGGATTATCTCCATTGCATGCTCCTTCTCTTTCACACAAGCGCAGAGTTAATTCCAAAACTCAAGGCAAGTATTAATTTTGCCCAAACCATGATCTTTTGCAGGTAATTTTGGTGGTTTAGTTGCTTTAAACTTACCAAAAAATTACTATTTAACTACATCAGGTAGTTCGGTTCGTGTAGAGGTTAAGATAAGATCATGGTATGAACAAATTTAAAAGGTCAGTCTTGAACTTTTCATCCTATATATAATAATCGTAAACACTCACAATAGAGAACAGCCACAAATCTAAGATTCCCATTTTGTTTCAACCAAGAAAGACAAACTCACCATTGTTTGCATTTTATTACAAATCACATTGTTGTTATTTTATGTATTCAAATCAATTTTTGTAAAATACTTTTTTGCCACTTGGAACTGCCAACATCAAATTTTCCCTGAACAACGTTTAAACTCCTATGAGGAACTTTCAGTCTATGTTAATTTTGGCGCCCCCTGTGGACAAAGTGGTAACTGTTATCTTTTTGCCAAACTTGTCCTGTACAGTATATGTATAAGTAGTGGGTTTTTTTTAACAAAAACAATCTCCCCATGCCCTTTTTAAACAGTAAAAAGTATCATGTAAAATGTTAAAAAATAAAAGCTGTTTTAGCAGATTAAAGCCCATCACATCTGGCACCTACCCCATAACAGCGGTTTAAGGCAATAATAATACCTACATAGAAATAGTCACCCTTTACTTCATAGTCTGTTTGCTTTTGTAGGTCATTGAGTAACATCAGTATCAATTTAATCTTTTTTCATAACAAGTAAAAAACCTTCTCACTGGAGCTTTAAAATAAATATATAAACACGTATGTACATGTTGTGTTTTTGATCTTGTGTGGAAATTTGCATTTTTTTTCACTCTGATCATCTGCATGAATATGTTAACCAGATTCAGTAGCTCATATTGTTCACATTGTTTGCATGTAAAAAAAAAAAAAAAACATGCAACGTCGAGCACTGGAAAGTTGATTAAATATATATGAAAGAAGAATCCCGAAAATGAATATAACCTCTTTGTAATCAAAAGCTCTTTTGTGGAAACGGAATTTCTTGCACTCACATTGCTGGAAGTAAAAGAGGAAAATCCACAGTGATTGCTGAGCATCTCACATCTTTCCTCTTTGCAGTGAGACAGCAGCCTGCTGCAGGGTACAAACATCTTACAGTACATCTAATGTTTGTTAGAGCCAGCCTATGATGTTTTGTCTGCATATTTTTTTAAGTTATGATGTAAAGACAAAGTTTGTCAGTCTGAATTTAAATTAGGCTATTTTTTACTGCCTCTAAGAAATTAGCAATTCTAATCTCCTCCAGCTACTCAAGGTGCTTTTCCAGTTCTTGTGACTGAAATATTTGTTTAATTAATGCATTGTTTAGAAGAACTTAGTCTAATTTTTACAGGATTTTGCATCAGCCACAGTGGAAGCTTCAATCAGCACTGTGAAAGATTGATTAAAAAGGTTCTCTACATTTAACATTGAAGACTCAAGAGTGTCTCAACGCCCTTAACTTTCTGTAAAATCTTGATGCAGTTAATCAAAATGAATTTATATTGATGTGCATCCTCTCCACTGACAATAAATGGGATTGATACAGTGATAATTGGGACTTTAACATCTAAATAGCATTATAAAATCAGTTGATTGATGTAACCCCCCAGTTGTCTCTCTAAACTAAATCTTTGCAGATATCAATCCAGCTTAAAGTACACTTGACATAAAATGGAATAAGCCAATAAAAACAAAAAGAACATTTTTGTAATCTGAAATGTAACAACTGATTGCCCTCTGGTTCACAAACGAGGGGCAAGAAAGATGCTTCAGCAGGAACCCAAAGAAAGTTTTTACTGTCTGCTTTATCGAGGATCCCCACATGGATTGAAATGCTGAGAGAAGCATAAACAGATTGCTGCCTGAAAAACAAACCATATCCAAAATAGAAATGTTGCCTCGCCCACCCCTCCACCCACCAGTATGCCAGACATAGTGTGCCAGCCGTGAGTGCCAAGGCCGGGCCTTGATATCTTAGACCCACTGTTAAGTAGACTCATGGGACACTTAGCTCCTCAGTGCCAGTTGTGGCTTGTTGTTGGTGGTCTGAGAGAGATGATGGCTGTCAAGATGATATCCTCATTCACATCCTCGACTGGGCCCTTTAATACGCCTTGCTGCATTGACAGAAAACTTATTTTAACATTTAAACAGTAGGCCTAATGAGGGCATAGACTAGCGAAATTATTGACTACATGGTTAAAAGTGAATGCTGCCAAAGTTGAATTATTACTGTGCAGCTGTGTGCTTTAGTTTGTCTGGCAGACAGAACCTCACGCCTAATCTGCCATCTCATTAGACACCCTTGAGCTTCTGCAGTAACCTAGATCTGGAATCCTGGAACTTTGATGTACTTATCCTATCAAAAGCATTTTTGTCTTGAGGCTGCCCCTCTCACAATTTTTTTAAGCCCAATTATTCTCCATGATCTCTGAAAAATGCACTTATATTTATCTCAGCTGCACTGTTTCTGTTAACTATGCCTCATTTGAATCGTGCACTATTCCCCTGGTGGATTCCAGTAGTCTCTCTCTCGCCAGAAGCAAACCCTGCAGAAATCACGAAGAGGTGCATAAAGCGAGGTTGCCCGCATGTAGTTTCCCTTTGCTGATGTTTGAGAATCTGTGTTTATGTTATTAAAAGGAAACTGTTTATTTAAAAGTGTATATTTTGTGCAGTTTTGTAAAGGTGTCTCCTTGCTATTTGTAGAGTCCCTATCTGCATATCCTGTGGATGCCCCATCAGAGTAACTAAAAGCCTTTTTGCACTCGCTGTGAAGCCAAATCCATGTTTATGTAAAAAAAAAAATACCTTCCTTTTTATAAACATAATGCATTGTGTCTCAGATAAAACAAGCTGTGAACAAGTGCCCCCTGTGATAGAAAAAATATATATTATTAGTTCTAGTCTCCTGAGGATTGAGATCAAAAGATGCAGCTCTTCAAACAGTTTACTGTGCCTCACCTCTGAAAGCCGTGACTATCCAAACTGCTGCTTCTGTTGCTGTTGTGTGATATGAAATAATGAGGATGTACAAATTAATTTACATAATTGTTGTTAATTGCAGAAGCCGAGGGCGATAAGACTGCAGCACCTCCTGCTGGTAAGTGCCTTCATGACATCTTACAGTATGGGATCCTACACAGTTTGTGTGATCCACCAATTCAGTCTTTTTATAAGATATACATTCAGTGATCAGCTTTTTATACTTCTTAAAATTATAGCAGCTGAAAAGGAAATATGTCAGTAAAAGTTTCCCATAATGTTTTTTCATTTTTCAATCATTGCTTGTTCTTTCTCTCTTTTTCAGACCAGAAGGGTAAGAAAAACACACTTATCTACTTTTTGTTTGCCTGTGTTTCATAAATTTAACTTTCCATCTATCATCATCATCTTCATCATCATCCTCTCCATCTTTTTTTTGCTTATGTTATCCTCATCATCCTAATCCTCGTCCTCAAAATAATGTGTGTCTTTCCGCTCGTTCAGAGATGCAGGCAGAGGAGGAGGAGGGTAAGACTTGCAAAGAAATAAACACAGAAACAGTGATCTTCTGTGGTAATGGGACTGAGAGTGGAGATGCATGACACACACACACACACACACACACACACACACACACACACACACACACACACTCACACTCACAGGATACATACATAATATCCTTTTAATAGCACTGAGGGCACGTAATAAGTTTATTTTAAGTGCCAGAGATGCTAATTAAATTAGGTGTCAGGAGCAAAATAGAAGGTGTTTAATTTACGGGTGAGGATCACATGCTATGAGTGAGTGTGTCTGTGTTTGTGACTTTTCTATTTTAGCTTGGGTGAACTTTCTCCACATGAACACTATATGCAAATGAACTTTCACATTTGTCCTTTGGCAAACACTGTAAAAGTACCTTAGCAGGGTTAGCATCCCTTTTTTTAAACCTTGTAAGGAGCTAATAGCTAACAGCTTCGGCTGACGGAATACTTAGTTACATTAAAGTACAATATAAAAAGTTACTCATCACATTGACACAATATGGGATGCAATGTAAGGGTGGGAAACTATTACATTTAATTAGGTTGTATTTTTTACTCATCTTTTTTAGGCTGTTTGAAGACTTTATTCTAAGGTTTAGTGATCAATGAACGATTTGCCTGTTCAAACAGCTTTAACTAAGATCATTTTTAAAACAAATTGGTGGAGTGACTTTGTATCAAAGCAATGAAGACCATTTTGGGTGGCCATGAGATGCAATGAAGCATTTTAACATAACAAAATGTAACTAACGTATTGTGACCTTTCAGAATGTAACATACGTATTTTAATGTAGAGTAACTTACATATCATCACATAACAAGCCATAATTTAACTTTATTAAAGTAATGCAAAACAGATTCACATACACATATATCACACATAACATTGCTTACAGTCATATAACTTAAACGCACAGTATGTCAAATCCGCCGCTAGGGGGCTCTCAATCAAAACAATAACAATGTGTCCAAGTATAATTTACATGACTTTTTATATCACAGCAGCACATACAGCGACAGAACGGCAGCTTTCAGTAGCAGCTAGCGCTAGCTTATGCAGCGGTCTTTGACGTAAAATCCGATGTTTCCTTGACAACGATCAACATTTCGTGCCTATCATGGCGGCTCATCATGGCGGCCGCCTACAAGACACGGTCCGTTACAAGTATAAAATTACGGATTTCTTTGGCTTTGATAACTTTTGGAAATATTTGAGGTGATGTAAGTACTCAACTAAAAAATATATATAACATGGGTTTAGGCCATTTTTAATTTAAGTTAGATATTTTAATGTAAACATTAGCATGCAATTCTACATACTGTACCTTTAAAGTTACTTAAACTGCTTTCATTTGCAGCCATTTGGTGCCAGATCAACTTAGAAAGTAACATGATGTTTCTGCTGTCTGCTAATGGCCCCAAAATAATTATGTTAGATGTAATTTATCAAAAAATCAACAAATTCAACTACAACTTTAAATAAACAGGCCTTCCCTTCATCATTTCCCTGCCATTAGGCCCCAAATATTTTTTTCTGAAAAAATATCCAGAACATTAAAGTATTAGATTAAATTGGAGACACATGGTGTGTAACAATTAATTTTAATATAGGCTAATATTTAAGCTTTTAGTTACAGTGAAAAGTGGAAGAATAGCAGCTCCAATTACCCAACAATTACCAGTCAGCAGTCAGATCTGACACAAACAGAACTGGCAAGGAGATATACTTGATAGTTAGCAGACATTTGCTGTACTTTGGGTTCCTTCGCCACTTCATTAGCTACTCAACAAGTGTCAATGTGCTTCCAACCATCTACATGTTGCAATATGATAGTGTTTTCTATGTGTGAGAAAGAAGCCTGAGATAGATGCAGAATGGCAGTTTGTGCCTCTCATTTCAGCTCTATGTGTGTCTGAAAACCTGACCTTTCAAGACAAATCTATAGCAGAGGGTAATGCATTCAGCTAAATGTGTGGAATAATTGTGTGAAGGTGTAGTTGCCTGCAGCAGAATGGTTACATGATATGTGAGATGTATGTGCTCTGTGTATGTACAGATCAGGTGGAATCATGCTCTGCGATGCAACATTGCACAGTTGTATTAGTCAAACAGTAGAAAGTGATGCATATGTATGATTATGTTGATTTCCTCTGTGCCAGCAGCATGCATCTGTAATATGTAATGAGTCCCCTAAGAGTAAAAAAAGAAGCATGTTGTTGTACATTTATGTATGGAGTCTATATGTGAGTGTGTGTACATATTCAGTTCACCTTTAGGGTTTAAATGTCAACTCACATTATGCAGCAACTGTGCAGGAGTGCATGAGCAAGTACTTGTGTTTCTGAGTGTGTGTGTGTGTGTGTGTAGGTGTGTGTGTGTGTGTGTGTGTGTGTGTGTGTGTGTGTGTGTGTGTGTGTGTGTGTGCGTGTGTGCGTGCACGTGCGTGCGTGTGTGTGTGTGAGAATATTTAAGCGCGAATGTGCATTTGCTATGATTCCAGTTGAATTATTGCGTTAAGTGTCCTCGCCTTGCTGAAAGAAGCTAAACGTTAGCTTGTCTACAGGTACAAGTGCAGGCTGGAGTTATACAACACTGCAACTAAAATCTTGCTTGGTTCCTGTGTTTGAATCAGAACACCAACCAAAAATGACGTTCCGTGCATTGTTAATTTGTAACCCCATTTTCTCCCCCATATTTCCCCTTGCCATGTTAACACTGATAACACATCATAGATAAAAGACCTTTACGGATAAAGTTAAACGCACCAAAATAACCAGCGTGGTCTGAACATAGGTGTGTGAGTGTGAATATGTGAATGTGTGAATGAGTGAGGAACATTTTAAAGTGCTTCAGATTGAAGCACTAGTCAGAATGAATACAACCACGAAAGCCTTCTATTTATAAACCATTGTAAGACAACGCTCATGATGGAGTGTTATCAGTGCCAATGAGCTACCAAGCAAAGAACTGCATTGCAGATTCTGGTTTCTAATTTGCAGATGTGAGTAAGCTGCAGAAAGTCGTATTTGTAGTTGAACGTGTTAAAACAACATTTGTTTCTAGGCTTTTGGCTAGTCAGCTCAACTTGAAGGAAGTCGGATGGAATGATGACACTAGAAGAGGCAAAAGATGAACTCAGCATGATTTACGTTTTGTACTTTTTTGCCAACACTATAACCGGACAGAGTTGAGGCTCTGCTTGTTTAGACTCTTATAAAACATCCCCAAAAAAAGAAAGAAAACGATTCTGATTGATTTTTTTTGCCGTTCCCTTTGTTGGTAAAAGTTGAAACTAGTTAAGACATTTCATCACACTCACATGAAAAATAAATGTTTATGATATCAGGGTTATTTTCGTTTTCTTGGCCAACTACTGACTGCAGTCTTGTGTGTTTGTGGGCTCATAGTGGCTTCACGTGTCTGTTAAATGACACACATCGATTGAACAATATGTAACAGCCGAAGCTGCTTCTTATTCTGTCAAACTTGTGTGTGTTTAGGAACAAAATGCATGTATTTGCAACACTTAGATTACATTATACCATTGTATGCTCTTCCACTCATCTGGTGCAGAACATCTGCTTAACCTGAGCTCATTCTTCATTAACAGATATCCAGCCTGCACTAGGTAAGCGCTTCGCTTTACGGTTAGAGTGATTGTTCATTTGTTTCTTTGTATGTATGTGTAATTGTGTGAGTGTGAGTGTGTGTGTGTGTGTGTCAGTTCCAGCCTGTCTGCAGCTATTGATGAACATTTTTTCTCATTCATAATCACATATGCACACATTTCTGCAGTCTGAGTGCGCCCGAGGAAACCAGATTTAAGTCTTCATTGTCCACACAACTAATTTCCATGTACCAACTGTTTCCTTTCACTCAGCGAACAATGAGCCTAGGGATGGTAAGGAACAGTCACAACATGCTGTTTCCCAGCCTGCTTGTGTTTTTTTTTCTTTTATATGCTTGTTCTTTTTACAACCACATTGTGTGTTGGTGGAAATGGGGATCTGTTACCGAATGTGACAGACTGAAACTGTTCCTCCCAGAGGCCTGGGATTGCTCTGGTGACGGCCATCATTTATGCTTAGTATCAAATGTTTCACTCGGCCAATGGGCTCATTTGAAGATGATAATTGGTGTGGAAATATGACTGTGAAATAACTTTATTTGTATGAAAGACAAAAGTGACAAAGAACTTCTCAGTGAATAATGAAGGAAAATAAAAGCAAAAGATGAAAACGACCCAAAGACACAACTTGAAAAGAAACTCAAGTCACAGATAATTCATCAGATGGACCGTCAGATGAAACAAGGTGACAGTGAAAATGAGTAAGGAAAATACAAATAGACGAAAGAGATGTCTATGAATAAGAACTTTCAAAGTGAATTAAAGTATATCGCTTTGATTGCTTCCACCAAAGCATCCGAGAAACGTCTGAGAGTGAACTCTGAAGTGAACTGATGACGTCTGCTCAAAGTGATATATACTGCCTGTACTTATGCTGCATATATATCATTTGTCAGTGTGATTGTTGAAGATGACTACATTATAATGCTTCTGAATAATATCACCCTAATACAGTTGATTTCTCCCACTGTATGTACATCGCAAGATTGAAGGAGACGCTGCGTGTTCTTTTTCTCTTGCTGCCCTTAATGATAAATTCATGATATGTTGAATAAATAAAAGCTGTGGGATTACAGGAGCATCATTCTCCGTATAGCAGTATATTTTCTGTAAGGGATAAATATGTATGCTACTATTTTAAAGTTGTCCAAAGGAGATGGAATATTTGATAGCTGCTTTTTATGCAGGTTCATTAATTCATAATCCTTTCCAAGTGTTTCCCTCGGAAGGTTCCTAGAATGAACCCTGGGATTTAGCACAAATATAATTTAAATAAAGACAAAGGCCAATTGATGAAAAAAATAAATAATCCATTTCAGTTATTTCCCTAACATTTAAATCAAAGCATAAAGGCCTTTCCAAGGAATGGCCTTATAGGACAGGCACTATAAAATATGTATTAATATTGGGTTGAAATAACGTACGGCTTGTTACAAAATGTCTTCATTATCCAAAATATGAATAGCGTCTTCAGGGGAGTTTCAGTCAATTAGTCCCTCAGGGCTCTTGCACAACATTTGAAACTTCTAATCCCAGAGCCAAGGACAGTGTCTGGAGTTAATTTCCCAAACACAACAAGAGTAAACATTCAAAGTGTCCCATGGGTGCCATTCCGGGATCAGCTTCACCCACTTAGCATTTTAACTGAAACCCTTTAAATCATGCCATACATCTGAACCTGGATCTGTCCTTAGGGGCACTTTTGATTAAAAGATCAAATTAACCGAGCCCATAAAAGCAGAGAGGGAGAAAGAGGTGCCGCCGGTGTAGCTCTCTGAATTTATGGAGGTGCATGACCTTATTTGACACGTGACCCTGGATCCATTCTCTCAGCAGCTACTCTTGTCCAATGGATGTCCACCCAGGGGCCCACTCACTCTACTTGATTGGTGGTCCAATGTGCCTCTATCTTTACCTGCTTGACTATAAACCTTCTTTTTTCCCCCTGTAACACTTACAAAATGTCCTACTCACGATGTGAGAAAAAGGAGAGAACTGCTTTTATGCACACTTAACAGTCTTAATGAAAGTGATTTTTGAAGTTGATTGTTGAAGACATAACTCATTAACAGTTGTTGTTTTTTTGGCGAAGAAAAACAAGGAATTTTATTAGAGTCTGAGAAAGAAAAAACGTGTTTCTGGAGTGTGAGAGCACGGTGATTTAATGTGTGAGTGTTCCTCACCTGCAGTCAAGATTATCATTGGGCCAATTAACGGGTGTGTATAACACGAAGCAAAGATACTGTACAGACTGACGTGTTCCCCGTTCTCTCTTTCTGTCTTTCCCCCTTCGTTGAAGAGTTGCCTCCTGATGGTAAGACAAATGAATACATTAGCGTCTCTGTATAGCATATCATCTGACAAGCAAACACCTTACAGAGGTTACATCAATTTACCTGCAAGAGAAACAAGGGAGCGGATAAAAGAGCAAACTTGTTTTTTATCGCCAAGATAAGAGCATGCAGCTTCAGTGTATGTTCTGTCAGGGCGGTAGAAGATTGCTGAAAGTCAACCTTAATGTGATGCCTTTAGAGGAGATCTGAGGAGTTTCTTTGTTCCCTGGGGGCCAGTCTGTTCTAGGGGGCTCCTTGGTCGCCTGTCAGATGGTCCCAAATGGTTAGTGAAGAGTAAAAGCAAAGAGAAAGGCATGACGCAAACTCACTGAATGGGTTTGCCTATTAGGAAGTCTGCTGCTCAGTTTTATTGCTAAAAATAACAGAAGAAATAGATCCCTGTGCTCAGGGGGTGGTATTTAATGGTTTTAGACTTCTAATCATAAAATCATCAATAGGTTTAAAGCTCCACAATTAAGAGGACTGCTGATTCGGTGGTTTGCTTGGTCGACTTGTCTCCTGTTGTCGTCCAAAATCTGTTTGTGTGTTATTTGAGTGCTGCCAAGACCATGATCTCCAGCTTAAATTAGTTTTCTTTGATTCATCTTTTCAACCCCCATTACAGAACATGTGCCAGGGGAGGATCCTCAGATGTCCGAGCTGTCTGGCATTTTCGTGTTGAAGCCAGAGAGTGTCACAGCAACAAAAGGTTGGTCAAAAAAAAAAAAAAGAGGAACAAAAACTCCTGAATTTTAAACCGAAAAATGAAAGGAGTGGCTGATGTCTTCAAGTACATGAAGATTCATCTATTTAAAAGCAAATGTGGTCTATTCTTGTTTTTTTGTCAGGCAAGGACGTCATGTTTGTGGCTAAAGTTGACTCCTCAAAACTGCAGAGGAAGCCCGTCATGAAGTGGCTGAAAGGGAAGTGGCTGGACCTGGGAAGCAAAGCTGGGAAGCACCTGCAGTTCAAAGAGACCTATGACAGAAACACCAAGGTTTATATGTTCTCACTTTGTAATGAAGCCTACAGGAATGATCAGACATACTAACAGTGTGGTTCTAAGGAGTAGATGTTGGTTAGTCAGTTTGGCTTTTGTACCAAAAAATAATTAAATGTATTTCAATTCATGGTCCCAAGAGAGTAATGTTTATTGACTTTCTCTGTTACAAAAAGTAACAGACAAAAAACATAGGCCTGTTTATTTAGCTTGACTGGAGGATTTAGTGAAAGTTGTCAACTTTATCCTTGAAGTTTTTTTGAATGACTAAAAAACAGCATTCCCCAGGATGCAACCCTTTTTTTGGCATTGAAATCTTTGAAGTTTGAAAACCTGCAAAACAGCTGAATATGGAATAAAGAAACTGCAGAGATAAACCAGAGCATTGTGTATAAAACCACTATCAGCCAATTCCTTTATCAGCAAACCAATATCTGTCAAACTGTGTAGTCTATACACTCCTAGAGTGTGTGTGTGTGTGTGTGTGTGTGTGTACTCGTAGTTTCATTTACTAGCGTGTGTTCCTCACACATAACCCCCCTTTCTCTCTGTCAGATCTACACTTACGAGATGAGCATCATCAAAGTAGTGGATGGAGACGCAGGTGGCTACCGCTGCGAGGTCACCTCCAAAGACAAGTGCGACAGCTGCACATTCGAAGTCTCTGTGCAGGGTAGGTCTGGAGACATGCAATCTCATTATTGTCATCTTCCATTCAGCGTCTCCAGAGTTACTATGTAACTGGCTTTGTCAGCCAATAACTCAGTGAGTGCGGTACATATTAGGTCCCATCATTTAGCGGCCTAGCGAGGTCATCACTCCATTATTCCTCTGCGGCTCAAGCCTGCTGCGTAATGAATTAACCTCGCCGAGCGCTCACCATGGCTTTCTCCTTCTGTCTGGTTTCAGCCGTACAAGAGGAGCAGCAGGACAACATCTTGGAGGCATTTAAGCGATCGTGAGTGTCAGTGCCGGCGAGGGTCTACTCAACATGTCACCCATCACAGTGTCTCACAAACGCTCCTCTGTAGATTGCTGCCGTTGGGTATCTGTCAGTCTCTACCAGCGTCTCTGCCTGTGTGTCTGTCTGTCCCTCAGCAGTAGCCGACTTTGTGCGAGTCAGTCTGTTTTCCCATTTTTCTCTCTGTCTGTCACGTCTCAATGCCTTGCTCTCTGCTTCACCTGGAGTCCCTCATGGTTCAGCATCTTAAGTTTTTCATTCCGTCTCCGGGTCAATCTCTCTCTTATTTTATACGTATTTATTTTCTAACTAACAGTCTATTTCTGTCTGCGTGTGTGAAATGTATCTATGTATTATGTGACTGTGTAGCTTTTTTGAAATTTCAGTTGTGTGAAATCAGTAGCACTGACACCTTGAGACTCAAATTTGTAATCTATGCTTAAAAAAATATAATTCCCCTCCTTCGTCAGAGCGTGAGCAGAAACTTAAAGTAAAACTGAGAGACAGAACTGGCAAAAAGACAGCATCACATCGAGGTTCAGACAGGATGTCAGAGTGCTTATTTGCAGAATCCTGATATGAGAGAGAAGGAGAGAGAGAGGTGGCAGAGATAAAGACGTGAAAAGTTGGTTAAAACTGAAATATGTTCCTTGAGAGATAATGAATAAGTGTGTTAAACACCTTATGTGGAGGTCACACAGCGGTAAGTATGGAGAATCCAATTGGATACTCGCATGTGGTTCTTTTAACATTTGTGGCCGCAGCACAACAAACTCACTCATTATTCCTCTGGACTTTTTGATTTTAAAATTCCAGACTTCATTGTGTGTTTCAACGCTGTAATAGCCACAGCGCCCCATCATGTGCCCTGGGCTATCAGGCTAGTTTTTCTTTCTTCATGTTGTCGGTTTGCCGAATTGTTGGCCGGCTGAAAAGGCTTCAAAGGGACACAGAAAATTAGTCTGAGGAAAACATACAGCATGCTTGCATTTTAATCTCACACTTACGAAGAACAGCATTTTCTTTATTGTCAGGATGCATACATGATTCTCTCTATGTATGTCATGACAATGCTACACACAGTTGAACTCTGGCATGCAACACATGCAAAACACACCGTTAAAATTCAAAGGCCACTTTACTTAAAACATATATTTTTCAGGGTTGGACATGATTGTCAAGTTGTGTTGTTTACTACAAAACAATGAGCCACAACCGAACTGGTTCGGTAGCATTTGAGCAGACACAGAGTATGTGTATTTTGATTTTTGATTGGGAATCACTGAGAGTTTAGTGGGAGTTGAAACCAAACAAAGCCCTGAATTGATACATTTTAAGAGGATACTTTAATCTAACTTATAGTAAAAACTTCTGGGTCTACTGTAGGGTGCAGTGTGAACAATAAGATTGGTTAATATATGCAAAAAGAGGAAATGTGTACAATAAAAGCCAAAGAAACCACAGTGGCACAAACTCCAGTAATTGACATACTGTTACAATATTTGTAATCAATTTCCTCATCACTGGGGTAATGGGATTATACTTTGACTTTGCTTTTTTGGCTCTTTGTTGGATACACTTTTTTCCACTTGCTTCGTCCACAGCTCAAATTATGCCGTGCAAAATGAGACACATGTACCCCATTGTGCAAGCAGGCTGACTGGTTCTTGTTGCAATTTCTGCTGTCGGATATTTTGAGCTATCAAACCCAAAACGTACTGAGCAAGTCAATCATTGCAATTGACATAAATTGTATGGTGATACTTTCTGCAGCCTGCAGGAACCAGGACTGACAATGCTTAGATTAAGCTAGAGCAGGTGCGGCTTAAATTCTATTGCAGCTAACAGATAACACAACCATTCGCGTTCGTACTGTAACTGATTGTCTAGCAGTTACTTCTCTGAACCGAGATAATGTTGTTTTTTCATATGCAAAGAAATAGAATTGTATTCATTGTTTGCCAATTTCAAGAAGTCTTGGAGTGATGGTGAGCTCATGGGCGAGCATATAAAGATACTGAGTGACCCATGAACCAACACAAACTGCACCTTTGTTTCCTTCCATTATTTGTTGGATGTTGGATGCAGTATTAAACAATCCCTCAAAAGTGTGCAGATTGTATAGGATCTAGCTATTGTCATGGCTGTGGTGTATGTAGTTACATCATTTTCTAGCACACCTATCCATGTCGTGATCACATGTAGGACAGCGTTGTCACCCGAGGAGAAATACCTCCCATCAGGATGGCAAGGACAACATGGATGGATGTTATCCTTGGATGAACTGCTCATCCATAGGACATACACGATCAAACAGAACTGCTTTGAATTTTATTGGCATTTATGTTGGTCTCTGAGGGGTTCAATGAGCCTCGACCACGCCAGAAAAACGCTCCACGCTGTAAAGGAGCTGCCAAAACTGCTCACAGCAGGGAACAACACGCACTCCAGCCTGTAGACAGTTATTGGTGTGTGCCACACACAGCACTTGTCACCTTGTTGAGCACAAGAGGGTGACTGATGACTCGAAAGCATGCGAGTCAGACTTTCGTGTGAGGGAAAATAGAAGGTTTTTGTAGCCAAACACAGCTCAATTCTCGTCACATTATCCTGCATGAAATTGCTTTTTTCTTCTGTTGTGTGCATCTCAGACTTTCATATAACATCATTGCTTCCATGCTTATGACAGCTTAGCCATTATTTCAATCAGATTGCATTCAGCCACTTTTACTTACTGTGATATTTTCAATGTTCGATGCTATTTTGATTTTGTTCATTTGTGACCTGTATGTTGCTTTCATCTGCTTGTCTACTGTTATTTCTGTTTGTCACTTGTATTTAGGGCATGATGCTAGCTTTTAGTCCTCATCAATCGCTCTGCTCTATGTTCTCACTCATGCTATTTTTGCATCTATCTGAACACAGGATGAAAAAAGGGTAAGCTCAAACCACAGGCTTTCATTCATTAGATCTGCTGTGTGCTGGTGGATTTTCTCATGTTGCCTTTGTTGGATTCATAATTGCGTCTTGTATTTTATGTTTCTATGTATTTATAGTGCTAGTTAATGGGAGAGAAAGGAGATTAATTTTAGAATTTCTATGTCTTAATGATCTTTTGTGTTGTAAATAGCATGGTTTATAATCCTACCAAGATCATTTCCCAAATATTTTAATTCCAGTGGAGATGCAGGTGAGGATGCGGGGGATCTAGACTTCAGTGCCCTGCTGAAGAAAAGGTAAGATCATCTTCATCAGCTATACAGACACACAAAATGACCTTAAACATATCTATAATCTGTTTTCTCACTGCTTTTATCTAATTCCCGACCATATTCAGGCAGAAGAAACATCAGGAAGTCAAAGAGGAAGTGGATGTTTGGGAAATCTTAAAGGCGGCAAAGCCCTGTGACTATGAGAGGATCGCCTTTGAGCACGGAATCACAGACCTGAGGGGCATGCTGGCGAGGCTGAAGAAGATGAAGAAGGTGGAGCCCAAAAAGAGTGATGGTGAGGAGAGAGGGAAGAGACAGGAGAGGGGTTAGGAGGGAGAAAAAAAAGACACACTTAGCACAAGTAGTGAGGTGGCAGGCGGGGAAACCAGAGCTCTTTAATGCGGCGGGCTGTAAATACCAGCAGCGTTTTAAAGGCCTCTGGGGAGAAGTTATATTGCAGGGACAACAGGTGGAATGTGTTTTAGCATATGCTGGCCGCTGGTTGGCACTTGTGGATTATTTGGCAGTAAAAGAAGAAGTATACTAACAGATACTTTTGTGTCAGCTTTCCTGAGGAAGTTGGATTCAGCATACTCAGTGGACAAGGGCAAGAGGATCCAGCTCTCAGTGGAGGTGGCTGACCCTAATGTTCCTGTCAAGTGGCTCAAGAATGGACAGGAGATCAAACCATCAGCCAAGTAAGCACATTTCAATTATTTAAGTGAATGTGTCTGAGTGTTTGCGATATTTTTTCTAACACTTGTGTCTACAGGCATTTTAATCTGGTGTATTATGGAAACAAAATGAGGTTGGTGTAGAAAAAGTTGTGCAATTTAAAACTGTAAAATATAATGGTGGAAATTTGATTACTTCTTTTTGCATTGCAAATCTATAAATGGGTATTGCTTCCAAAAAAGACCGACAACTTTTGAATATGGGAATTAGACTTTAAATGGCGCTGGGTTTTGTAACTCAAAAGATTAGTTAGTTCCTTTTTTTCTTAATTCTTTTGTATCGTGTACTTGTATTATGTATTTTTACTAAATAGTTGGCTTCATAAACATAATTTAAGGATCAAAGGACTTCTTCTTCCTCTTCTAGTCTTAATTGACTGTTAGGAAACCAACTTAGATGTACTCTGCTGCCACCAACTGGACTGGAGTGTAACGACGGAAGTGTATGTAATGCAGAGAGTGGGATTGGAACATGCACTAACAATAACTAGAACAGCAATCAGGTACTACTTGGTCTTTTGGCTCTTTCATAAAAAAGCAAGAAAAAAAGAATACGATAATTCCCAAACAATTTAGAGACAGCTGGGATGGGTAGCAACTTTCTTAACTAAAGACGCTCCCTTAATTCAAGCACATGAAACAAGCCCTCCTGATTAGCAAATTAAAATAGAATTACACATTTTTCAGTCACTTAAAAAGTTGCTATGACCAAGGTTGCCAATATAAACATCCACAACACTAAGTCATACATGTATAAGCAAGTTTTAGGCGACAGGCTCCTCGACACAACGTAGTGTCCAAATCCTTTTAGATCTGCTTTGTGACCCAGGCTGTAAAGATGATTTCTCCTGGCAAGTTTGTCATTTCAACACAAGTGGGCACAGTTATTAAACAATTGTAAGTCTGTTAACAGTCAACAGTTAACTGGTTACAAAGACGTTAACTTCTATATCAGTTCATGAGGTTAGGGTTAGGGTTAGGGTTATGAGGTCAGCTGACTTGAGTTGGTGAAAGTGAATTCAAGTATTGAAAATGAAATGAAAGGAAAACATATTTAACGGGTGTTAAATATTCCAATCACCTTAACTTCCATGTTTAAAATTAATGTTAAAGTTAATGCAGATAACTAACGGAGGTGTGCCCAGCTCTGCATTTTAATGTAGGGGTACATGAGGGTTAGCTTTTTTTTAAAAACTCAATGCCATTAATTTCTTGAATTCCCTCTAGTAGCCACTAACAGAGACGCTGTTTGTTAATAGGCTAGGCAGGCAACCACTTGGGGCCCCAGGCCAGTAGGGGGTACCCAAGGAATGACAAACTTTAAACCACAGCAGTAGCTGAAATGTGCAAATTTCGCAATGACAGTAGGAAACCTCCCTAAGGGGGCCCCATATGACAGCATTCCTTCTCATTGCCCTGCTAAGTGTGGCTTGCATTTTTGCTTTGAAAACCGAGTTTTGTCTTTAACATTGTAAATAGACTAGAAACCTACTGAGATAAGCTGAAACATATTCAGTATGGAGTTAATTAAATATTTTCAGGAGCTTTAGACTTAGACTTAGAAAACTTTATTTATCCCAGAGGGATAAATGACTTACTCTAAATTTAGAGAGTTTTCAGCCTGCTGAGCTCTCTTCTGCGTCTGTGTGGCTCCTCTTTGCTCTTTTCCCTCCTCCTTCAAAGACTTCTTTTGGTGTTTTATTGAAGAGGGTACAGCTGTTGCAAGTGGTATTTTTTCAATGGTTCCACCATCTGCCATTTTGAGTAGCTCCATGCTGTTCATTGAGATTAAGGCAGTCCTCTTCCTGTTTGATTAGACAGTAACTAATGGAGAGGGGACATTTATTCGCCCAGAACAGCAGCTCCCAGGAGGTTGTCTCAGAGTGTGCACTGCGACCAGCTAGATCTGACGAATCAAATGTTTAAGAGGGTACAGAGTTTTGCAATTAGGAAATAAAACCCAACATAACTACTTACCTTCAGGATGATGATTGTTCTTCTTGATGTATCTTTGTATCAAGTTGAGCTTTGTATTTTCAGTCAATTATGAAAATGCATATATCTGTCTAGAAAAGGAAAAGCTGTTTTATTGAATAGCCCAACTCATTTATAAAGAAAATAAGTAAACATTTTTAATTACAAATAATTAAATTTAGACAGTTACTCAAAAAATACGTAGAGTTGAGAAAACGTGAGAAAAAAAGCGAAGACAGGTAGCATTACCTTTATCTTTTTCTCTGTATTTAAAGTTGTTTAACATTTTTATAAAGCTATTTCAATCTATTACTCCTCGTAACTTATTCTACCCCTGGTACAAGCCATTACACATACAGGTTCAGTTAGCAAATGTTGCACCCATCAGTGCACCTGGGTGTGTTGGTTTTATATCAGGTGTGGTCAGGGGCATTGTTGGAAAGTGCTTTGTTGTAGCAGCAGAAAGTAATTGGGCCATTGACCAACAAAATCTTGGTTTGAAGACAATTGCAACAGTGCAGTATTTTCTTCCTTTTTAAAGCTGCATTATTTCGATCATAATGAGCCAACATAGGCTGGTCACATCATGCTCAAATGTTGTTTGTAAGAGTGAAAGGTCTCTCCCCAAAATCATTTGATTGCCTTTGCCATCAAAATAGCAATGCGCTAGATGCAGGCACACCTGGACTTTAAAGGACATGGGAAATGACGCTCCAATTCGATTAATTGCCTTCCAAATAAACCTTTGATCAACTAAGAGAAGAAAAATAACCTTCTTGTGCCTCATGCTGCACTTTCAGCCCAGATGATGCGCCTTTCAACTAGCATACATTGTAGGCTAGTTGACACTCTTTTTGCACTTGCAGCTTGAACTTCAGATCATGCAGTAGTAATTTTTTTTATAGGGCACTTATGTTTTACTCCCCATGAACAACTCTGCCTCACCTGTAGCTTAGCGCTGCAGCAGGTCATTTTTATTTCAGAATACAATTTAGAGTTTTGCGTCCCTTCCTGCCGTTGCATGTGATGAATATGTGGCACCAAAGTCCTTTGATTTTTATCACTACGTTTGCACAACAACTGTAATGTTTATGTGTGGGAGCATATTCTTGTGATTGTGCAGGAACAGGTCTGAAGGTCTCTCTATGAGAATGTGTGTTTTTTATGCGTAACTGTGAGTCACTCCGTTGTTTTCAGGCGCTCAGCGTCTGTTTGTGGCTGGATTGGCTGAAAGCAATTTTTCATTATTGTCTCTCTCCTTTGTTTCTGTGTCTCTCTCCCCACGTTCATTCCATAAACTCGTATAATCTTTCCCCCCCCCCTCCCCCCATCATCCCCATGTGTCCAGGTATGTGTTTGAGAGCGTGGGCAACAAGCGGACACTCACTATCAACAAGTGCAACCTGTCTGATGACGCAGCATACGAGTGCGTGGTCGGGGAAGAGAAGTGCTTCACGGAGGTTTTTGTCAAAGGTAGATGAGTCACTGTCTTTGAGAGATCCTTCTTTCAGCAGGGAGAGGCTTTTTTTCTGCTCAGTTTAGCAGATTGTGTCATTTGAGCGCAGAGAGGGTTGACAGCTCTGTCACCATCCTGTGTCTGTGTTTGTCATCTGTTTATTTCAATGCTGTTACGCTGCACAGTAGCACGCTGCTCTCTGTTGTCAGCTCACTTATTTTTAATGGCTATGTTGCAAGTGAAATCTCAATGTTTTGTTTAATGTCATGTATCACAGTTGTTGTGATGCATGCATTAATGTGCTGTCACATTTGTTAGAGTTTGACTGATAAGTGGGTTTTTAAGGCCACTTTGATTCCTGTTCAGATGAAATGTTATACTTTTGGTCAATATTCAGTAAAAAAAATAATTGAACATCCCAAAATAACAAATACGTAGTTTATCTTTTCTTGTACATACATTTTTTAAATTGTATTTCAAAAGATGATATCATATTAAACGGTCTATATGGCATTATCAGTCTTACTCTGGTGCTTTTATCTCTGGCATTTTTTTGTTTGTTTGTATGAGAGGATTTTGATGAATGTAATTAGCTCTATCGCTTCTATAATAATCCAGTGCTTTGCTCTGTGTGCTCACTGCTGCTCAACACTGCTTTTACAATTTCAGAGGCCGTGCAAGAGGGTAAGCTCTTCACCACAGACACAGCTCCCATGCAGCAAACCTGTGTGTCTGTGCGTGTGTATTTGTGTCCATAGAAACATCATCCACATCGCTCTTTGTAAACATCTTCATCACAGCCTTTTGTTGTTGATTCATCTCGACATCAGTGAGGGAGATCATCAGATGACAGCTTGTCAAAACTAGCAGTCCCAGTACTTTAAATAAGACATAAAGTACTTAGGCAAAAGCTCGGGCTTTTGCTGTGTTCATGTTTTGAAGTGATTACTATGGGAAAGGATTTTCCCACAACAAAATCAAATTCACTCACAAATTACTAACAATTTACTTTGTAACGTAGTAGTAGTAGTAGTAGTAGTGGTAGTAGTATTCAAAGTAGTACTTACTCTGCTTTACTTTTTCCTTAATAATAGGTTACCATATTAGTCTTTACTGAATGTGACATCTGAAGTTTTACAAAAGTAAAAGATCTGCTTATTTAGAATTTGACTTGATGCTACGGATCATTATACAGGGGTTATGGTACATCATAATTCACAATGTACTGAACAAATCTACAAAGCTCTACTCTATATATATGCCCTGTAAGCTAGCTAGCAGCTGCGCTTGTGTGCACTTGTTAGCTAGCAGGGTAAAAAAAAACCTCAACCGATACAGACGAGACGCGCCTCTCAAAACTAAATAATCGATTATTGCAAACCAGACTACATTTTGGCAGATAAACTGCTGAAAGTACCACAAATCATAAAGTGTGTTTTAACTTTTCAAGTTAGTCATGCGGCTCACTTTTTCTGTGTCGAAATGCAGGTAAACATAGCCTCCACGTCTATAGGCCGACTGTGTTGACCACACACTGTGCTGTGCATATTTTCAGAGTCAAACTGCTGCTTTGTGCTCGCTGTCTCCTTTTTATCCCGAGGGAAAAGTCATTCTTCAGGAAAAAAAACACAGCACACTGAAGACATTAAGCTTATTTCACCTAACTTTTGTAAGGCCTCGCAGTCATATTGTGCTTGTTTTGATGGTGCTGTGACAGTGGTTTAGAGAGTTTCTGGGCTTTCCAGCGGAGGTTGAAGAGAATTGAGATGTCCAGAGGGGGACTGGATGCTGACGATGACAAATAGCTGAGTCTAGCAGAGCATCAAAACATCACACACCATGTGGTTACACAACGTGACTCCCACCACCTCAGGAGACGTGAGGTACCTTCCGCCTCTACATGACGGGTGTGTTTTGTGGCATTGATAAGGACGCTAAGATCATAATGTCCTGTTAATCCAAATCTGAAAAAAAGAATTTCTGTGTGTAAGTATTTTCTTCTACTTCACAATGCCACCCACCACCCATCTGTGGAGGAAGGGAGTACAAACATACCAGAAATACATCTATTTACCCAAAAAGTGTGATCTAGAAAAATAATATCCTGTAAAATTGAAGCTGCAGCTACTAAGCCTGGGAAATATGATTGAAGTGAAAATCTTAATAAAACGTTTTCTTC
Organism: Tautogolabrus adspersus; assembly: GCA_020745685.1. Lineage (NCBI taxonomy): Eukaryota > Metazoa > Chordata > Actinopteri > Labriformes > Labridae > Tautogolabrus > Tautogolabrus adspersus. The sequence goes on from CM036553.1 coordinate 16,976,547, forward strand.
AGTTCTTGAAGGACTGTAGCTACTGTAAATATGGTCTGCAAGATTGTGGTTATAAACATCTCCATGAACATACAGACACTCACAATATAACTCTAGAGCACACAACAACACAGCAAGTATTTTAACTTACATTAGCTTGGTTGCTCCATGAGCCTGCTTCTTTTTTAATGCTTGATAAAGAATGGCCAAGCAGGGTGATATTTGCAGAATTACATCCGGTGTTTCCTAGGGCCTAGGCAACGATTAACATGTCGTGTCTGTCAAGGTGGTCGCCACAACAAGACGTGTCCGTGTCCTGTACAACTATATAATTAAGGATTTCTCTGGCTTTGATAACTGTTGGAAATATTTGAGTTAATGTAAGTACTCAACAAACAAAAACATATAAGATAGGTTTAGTCAATTTTTTATTATTTTAGATATTTTAATGTAAAAAATAAAATTCTACATATTATACCTTTAACCTTTAAATCTGAATTAAATCCAGCCCAAACTCTGCTGCTTATTTTAGCAAAACACTTTAAACTCAATCTTGCTTGATTTGGACTTTACGGGTAGCCTGTATTTCAGTTCAAATCAAGACTTTGCATGTGCCAGAATTTTTCTTTGACATAGACCATATTTGTTTATGTGACATGCCCTGTAAAAAAAACCTTACTCACTCTACTCAAGTACTGATAGCCTACAGCTGTTTGCTCACCATGCTTCTTTTATCCTCCACTCATGTTCCTGGTCAGAATTACTCTAGTGGTTTAGATACATGATTCACACAACACAACAGTACAGTCTTTCAGTGACTCAGTAACAACTCTGTTGTTTTTTAAGTTTGACTCGAAGCGTTATATTTGTGTTTAGAGCCTCCAATCACCATCACCAAGCTGCTGGATGACGTTCACACCGTGGTGGGCGAGAAGGTGGAGTTTGAGGTGGAGGTGTCTGAGGAGGGAGCCAACGTCAAATGGTGAGCCAACACGCCTTTGGGTCACTATGATGTCAATTAGTTAGTAAATGCCATTAGCAATTTAAAAAACTACGAGGTCATATTTTTGTAGTGCATCAATCCCAGCAAATATACTATATCCATATCAGATATTGAACACTGTCCTTTAAGGACCCCCTCTGGCTCCGCTGGAACCATCTTACCTCTGTAACGCCTCTGTTGCCACCTCCGAAGACAGTACAGACAGAGGTAGGATCACTTCGTCCCCCCATTACGCCTCCACGACATTAAGGAGGCGTAAACGTCACAGGAGCGTAAATACTGCATCTTTAAACAGCACTCTGAGTAGGGCTAGTGACATCCATGCAGTAAAGACAAGGAAAAGTGCAAACATGCTAAATTGCTTCCAAGGGTATAAGAAATAAACTGAGATCGCATAAATAAAAGCTTGTATGCAAACATTTCTATTTCCAGTCAATTGCCTATGTTTAGCATTTCTTAAGGCCTGCCTTTTTTTGACAAATACCAAAAGATTATAATGCATGTTCCTTATTGTTGGATTTTTCAACTTCCTTGTTAGATGTACGTAAACTTTGACTGAGACAGTTTAATGAAAAATGATTTCCATGAACAACCATTTAATGATTCTATTCTAAGGAACATGTTATTCTATTATGCCCCCAAAACTAGTTTGCAGGCATTTTAACCACTAGATGTATCTGAGAAAATGTTCTCCTTCTGCTCCATCTGAAAAATGTGGCAACGCCTTGAAATCCCTGAAGGCCCCAGTCATGTAGAACATTACAGACATGTCAATCAGCTCTTCCTTTCCTCTGTGTGTGTCGAAATGTCACTGAAGCTTGTGTGTTTGTGCGTGTGTGTGTGTGTGTGCGTCTCTCCTCAGGATGAAAGATGGAGTTGAGCTGACCAAAGAGTCAGCAGGTTCAAAGTACAGGTTCAAAAAGGATGGGAAGAGGCACATTTTGATCATAAATGAAGCGACTTTGGAGGATATTGGAATGTATCAAGCCGTGACAAACGGTGGAGAGTCACAGGCAGAACTGGAAGTTGAAGGTACGATTTTACTCTGTTTCAATCTTAGTGTTTAATACATTTCCATGCTTTTTTGCCTAAATTGCTTTTTCAAAGTTATACAATCATAACTGGCGTGTATCAAACAAGCTGAAAACAAAAACCCCAACATGTAAAATGGAACTACCAAATGTAGCTCAAACCGCGCACACTGTGTGACTTCTTCTGAACATCTGCAGAACATGAAAATGTGTCTCATAAACTAAACACTTTCAAAAGTCTGGTTAAATTTAACAGCATCAGAAGTAGCAATTTATGGACGATGAGCTTGTGCCCAAAGTTTTCTAACAAGCATTTCAGACGTGGCTGCTCAATTAGGAACTTAAAGAAAAATTACACACCACCACATGATGATGTTTTCCATTCTGACAAGCATGAAAAGCCATAAATTAGTCATTACTCATGTCTTAATTAATATTACTCAGCTAATCCCTTGTATCAGTAGTTCATCTCACTGTTGGTCATGCTTATTTTAATTTACACCTCCCAAAAATTGACGGTTGGGTCATTCTACCCTGCAAAAATCAGGCTACATGCCTCCAAGACAGATGGGGCCCAAAATCAATTAGAGTGAGATATTTTGTGTGCCTCCTGTGTGACCAATCATAGTTATGTTGCAGCAGGTGATCAAGATATGTTGTCGCTACCTTGGATTCAGACTGTCCACACCCCCAAAATGATGGAGGACAACTCTATTGCTGTGTGATGTTATTGCTAACATCCTTAAGTGTCACAGAATCGCATCTTAGAGTGGTAAATATCACTGAAGATAAGTTTCAAAAATGTATACTGTACTGCTCCTAGCTAGTTGCAGGGTTAAGGTTAGCTCTTTTCATTTTGTATTTGTTTTGTTTATTTCGTTTTGTATTTAGTTAACACCCAATATTATGTTTTGACAGAGCTAAGCTAGCTGTTTCCAATCTTTACGCCAAGCTCAGCTTAACTTTTCTCATTTGAGTTAACTTGTTGCTGGCTTCATATTTAAAAAGGAGAGTAGTGTTGATCATGTTATGCAAGTCTCGGCAAGAAAGCGAACAGGCAAATTTAAAAGCCTGGCTAGCTGTTTCCAATCTTTGCACTGATCTTAGCCAAGCTAATTTAGCTCTTTGTCGGCTCCAGCTACACATGAAGAATTGTATATATCATTTTATCTTTGTCTCGCCATAAAAACAGGAAAGGTCAAAATCAAATGGTCAAGCAAATTCCTTTTTGTAAAATACAAAAAGAGAAGCAAAAACACAAGAATGTTGATTTGAATGTCTTTCAATTCTTGTTATTCTCAGACTTCTATTTCCTCAAGCTCACTGCAGTGCATTTCAGACCTACAGTTATACATTGCTTCCTGACATTGGCAAGCGTGATCTGTGTTCATAAATATACCTGTGAAATAATTTGTATTGATGTAAGTGGTGTCTTTGCTTCAGATAAGGAGCTTGAGGTCCTGCAGAGCATAGCTGACCTGACGTTGAAGGCTGCTGAGCAGGCCGTATTCAAGTGTGAAGTGTCTGATGAAAAAGTGACGGGGAAATGGTTCAAGGACGGAGTCGAGGTCCAGGCCAGTGATCGCATCAAAATGGCACACATTGGAAGGTATTGTATTAGACAGCTGTAGGTGTGTGTGTAAATGTTTCACACAAACACACAACTAAGCCATATAGCTATAACAATAGGCACTGTTTGATACATGGCTTGCCAAACTATTTCCAAAGGGTTTTCTTAGTTGTTTGACCCAATTTTTCGGAAATGCTGCAAAGCTCTAACCTCTAAACACACACAGACACATCACACACACACCCCTAGGGTCCGGGGTTTCTCTCAGTAATCCCTCCATCAGAGCCGCCCATGGCAGGAGATATGCCAAGGCAACAGCGGTCACACAAGGTGAAAGCCATTTAGTATGTTTCTCACTCTGCAATATTGCCTCACAGAGTGTGTTGCCAGGGCAACTGTCTTTTGCATAATTACGGGTCACAAAAAGTGTTGTCTCCTTGGTAACATCTGGAAACATGTCCCCAGGACCCACAAGCTGACGATTGATGAGGTGAAGGCTTCGGATGCTGGGGATTATACCTTTGTCCCTGATGGCTACGCACTTTCTCTCTCAGCAAAACTCAACTTCATCGGTGTGAAAGCCAAAATACGAAAGATTGGATTTTCAATTTTCTATTTGTTGTCAAAATTTCAAGAAGACTAATTCATATTTTGTACCCCTTAGAAATCAAGATTGACTATGTTCCAAGACAAGGTAAGTCGTTTTTCTGTTTTTTCCTTTATTTTATTAATTAAATTGAAAGATATGAATCATTAGAGCTATAAAATGCTGGATGGATATAGGTTTTATTAGTTTTATTTTCGAGTCTGTCTTGTAAACTAAACCCGCTTCATGATCATATAAAGCCATGCATGTACAAGAGGTAACCCTGCTCAGGCCCGGTTAGTCCCGGAGAAGTGTGAGTGCAGGCCAGCGGGGGAAAGGGGAGGGGGGGGCAATCGTGTTTAAGCACAGTACGGGACAACTTTGCCTAGTGTAAGTGCGCCCTTAAAGTCATTTCCCTTAAGATGCACTTAGCCGAAGGGTTGTATTTGTTTTGCTGATGAGGGAAAATATCAGCAGTTTCCCCAGAATCACAGACCCACAGTTAACATCATATGCTTAAAAGACAAACTCAACCCTGAGTAACCCTGTAACCCTGTGAAAAAGTTGCTCTTTAAAGTATCTCAATATTAGGTGTTATGCTTCAAAGTATCACATTTAATTCTGACCGAAGCTGCTCCTCTTTATAAAAAAGAGATAAAGACATAATGTTGAATTGACACCCAATGTAAAATGATAAAAGGCCTATGCCAATACAGTTTTCCATCCAGACATGATTCAATTCTGAATACAAATTCCATCATAAAAATGATTAAATAAAAAATACTGACTGATGCCTTCAATGAGAAAATATCTTGATGTACTGCTATGCTTCTAACCTTAATTACCTCTTGACTCCTGTCCTCTACTCCATGAAAGACCCTCCCAAAATACACCTTGACACCGGCAGCGGCAACAAGAACACCATTATCGTGGTGGCTGGAAACAAAGTTCGCCTTGACGTTGAGATCACAGGAGAGCCGGCCCCCACTATGTGCTGGATGAAAGGAGACCAAGTGAGGAGGAATAGAGACAATTTTCACTTTGACACAGTCAAATATAACGTTACATTCTTTATACCTTTGTGCGTCAATCGGGGTATCAAACCGTTAGTCACTCAGGCACAAAAAAAGGAGTGAAACATAAACTTGAGGGGGAAGGTTGAATCGTCATTGTGACAGCTGTGCCATCACAATGCGACACCACTTCAAACTAACACCTTGTTCTGTTTGTCTCCATCCTGCCCTGTGTTGTACTGTAGGTGGTGTCTGAGGCTGAGGGGAGGGTACGCGTGGAGACCAGGAAGACCGTGTCCAGCTTTGTAATTGAAGGAGCGGTGAAGGAGGATGAGGGCTTCTACTCCATCACTGTGACTAACCCTGCTGGTGAAGACAAGGCTGAACTCTTTGTCAAGATTGTGGGTAAGTTCTTTATTTCACTTTTTCACCTCTCAGTTTAATTTATTTTGTAAGTCCCATTCTATTTCAATCAGGAGAGACTTGAGTAAGAGTTTAAAATAGTTCGTTTGACAGTCTAGGAAAGATAAATATGTCTTTGGCGATTAGACTCCGTCATGATGACTTTGTGCCCTCAGAAGGGTAGCGAGGCCAACAGCAGGATAGGATACCCCCCTATGGAGACTAAAAAAGATAAGATAAGACAAGATACTCCTTTATTCATCCCACAATGGGGACATTTACAGTGTTACAGCAGCATTGCAACAGCAAGGATTGTCAACAAAAGGAACACAGTGCACAATTAAAGAAGACACTGGTGGTGGTGATAGAAGAATGCAGGATAGGATGAGCAGTGGGTTTCTGAGGCTGTATCTGAACTCTGCTGAGCTGGAATGGAGGTGACTGGGGCGGAGGAAGGTCACAGCTGGAATGAAAAACTGACTGCGGAAGAGAGAGAACAGATTTTAAAATTTGAAACCAGCAGGCTGATTGGTTCAGAGAAGTTATGGCAGAATCTGGTTGGATTATTACTTAAAGAGTAAACACCCATAATCAGCTGATCACCAGAGCAGGGAGACGGAGGAAGTGGTAGAGAGGGAGTGGCTAAGTCAAATGAAGAAAATGTAATTACCGTCTTCCTGCTTGAACGTAGGCTGAGCTCCATTTTTTCTGAGCTAGGATCGGGTAATGGAAGGAAAATAATGAAACATAAATAGAGAACATTTTCTAAAACAGTGACTGTTTGTCTATGTGTTAAGAAAACTGAGTTTTAGGTCCATGCTAGTGTCTTAGCACAACTTTGTCGTCCTTGTTTTCACCACTGAAAGTGTTCATGCAGAAAAAATAACCTTGTGCCAAAACTCATGGTAGGTTCCATGCAAGATCAAAAAACTACTCAGGCACCCAAATGGTACTCATTAACCTTGAGATTTTTTCCTTTGCTTTTTACTTCACCTTTCTCAAAATCCTTTTTTGCATCTGTTGAAACACCTAATGGATAATCAGTAAAAATTGTAGCCAGGGTATTCTACAAACTTAAATGATCTAGAAATTAATGCAATGTTGTAGAACAGTGTTTTTCTTTGTATCATGAGACTTTGCTTCGAAAAACAATACTGTGAAAATGTTTTCAATATGTCATAATTTGTGGAAAAGACCTCCTCTTAAAGTTTTTTTGCAGTCAAGTGTAAATGGAAAGAAGAGCTGAAAATCGAAATAGTTTATTAAGTTAAAACTAAATAAAAGGTGGAATACTCTGAATTTAGTATTAACACAATTCCTGGAACTCATGCCTTCTCTCGTGTTTTTTTAATCTCGTCTCTCTTTCCATTTCCAACTCTAACCGGCCTCTCCAGATGTGCCCAACCCTCCTGAGAATGTCAACTGCACATCAGTTGGTGAGGACTCTGCCATAATCACATGGGACCCTCCCTCATATGACGGCGGAGTTCCTATTAAAGGTACCCATGGATCTAATTTTCACATCTGATGTCTCAGTCTCCAGAGAAAACAGCAGTTTCCAATCCCCTCTTTTGTCTCAATAACATTTTTAATGACTCCTCTGATGATGACTATGATGATATTGCTTTCTAAAGGGTACCTGATGGAAAGGAAAAAGGCTGGCTCCTCCAGATGGACCAAGCTCAACTTCGATGCTTATGAATCCACCACGTATGAGGCGAAGAGGATGATTGAAGGTGTACTTTACGAGATGAGAGTGTTTGCAGTCAACGGCATTGGCATCTCTCAGCCCAGTGAAAACTCCAAGCCCTTCATGCCCATTGGTGCGTTGCCATTTATCATTAGCAGAATGCTTAATTAACAGAGGCTTTTCACACAGTGCTCATTTTGAGGGAGCTTAACCTACCTCCCATCCCATTTACACTGGGTATTAACGTATTAATTAGCTCCTGTCTCTCTTAGCCCCCACCAGTGAGCCCTGTCGTCTCACGGTGGAAGATGTGACAGACTCTACCTGTGCACTCAAGTGGCGTCCTCCAGAGAAAATCGGAGCAGGCGGCATCGATGGCTACATCATTGAATACTGCAAAGAAGGAAGTAAATATATGATAAATATTATAAACGTTATACTTCATACTCACACAGCAGCCATTTTCTACTAAAATGACCTTCAGGGTAGCAAGCTCTAATGCTTTCATGACTTGGTATCGCTGCATCCAGGTTTTCAAACTGCAAAGGAAGGAAACCTGACAAATGTTATCGTTTTATCACTTCTTAATTCAACAGCCACTTTAAAAGACATCGATAAGTGATAATCTGGAGGGAAAATAGAACAAGTGAAACAACATGTGTGATTTCCCATTAACTACAACAAAATCACGATAGTTAGCGTAAACATTTAGCCGATTGCCAGCTAACTTACCTTTAGCTAGCTAGCATCATAGTAGAAAGGAATTGTCTATATCCATTCATCATGTAACACTATTGAATAGTACTGTTCACCAGAAAGTGGAATACAAATGTTAGCTATTGCAACCAACATATTTGTTGTTATAGCATATTTGTGTATGTACAGTGAATTGCAGAGTTTGTATCTTAAAGTAATGCATTTACCAAAGGTTAAATACATTGAATATTCATCTTTATGTTTAATAGAATTGTAAGTTTTTGTTTCCAGTTTGGCGTTTCTCTGTTAGCATCACTTTCTTTGTCTGTTTAGCTAAAAGTCGACTTTTTCAACTAGCTTACAACGCTATTAATATGCGTAAGGATAACTAACCAGCAAAATACATTAATATAAACTTTTCAACCAAAAAGTATTTCTTAAAAATTACTTTGAACCAAAACTGCTCAGCCCTTTTAAGCTTCAACTATCCTAAAAGTCAGCTGGCTAGTCATTATTTAAGATAGAAAACTTGACATTGCTTGCTAAAAATTAGTCTACTGTTGCCAAAAGTTATTTCGAACCAATAAACTTCTGCCATTATGACTGTAAACAGCATTATGAACGAATGGAAAGGTTTTCAGGCAAGGGAAAAAGTACTTAGTGTGAGTTCAAAGATGTACTGAACGGTCATTTAATGTTCACATCTGATCTTTTCTCTTTTTTTGTTCTCTTATTGCTTTTTCTCCTCTTCTGTTTTGACTCATTCCTTAGGTGATGAGTGGGTTCAAGCAAATGAGAGTCTAGTGGGGATGAGCCAGTACAGGGTGAAAGGTCTCCCAGTGGGCGAGAAGATGCTGTTCAGAGTGGTGGCTGTCAACAAGGCTGGACGCAGCCCCCCCGCCGTTCTCTCCCAGGCTGTCACTATCAGGGAGATCATGGGTCAGGGGCATGTTTGTCAACTGTTATATTCTTAAAGGAAATTCAATTGTGGCTCATATTTAAATAAATCATACATTTTTATGTGATCTAATCATCAAACGTTTCATTGTGTCTAAACTGACATGGAGCTTCTGGAAAAATTACTAGTAAGGTCAAAACGTAAACCACAATCTACAAAGCAGACAAATTATAAGAAATAATTTCATTCTGTTCAAAGTTAAAACACCGCACATCAACATACACATAACATATAAGCTGTACATTTCACATTCTGCACAACACTCACCCAATCTTCCCACTTTGATTTGACTGATTTATCTTTCTTCTTGCTTTGTATTTTCTCCAAACAGAGAACCCAAAGATCCGCGTTCCTCGTCACCTTAGGACCAAACTCATCGTACTCGTGGGCGATAAGGTGAACTTGGTCATCCCCTTCCAGGTTAGTCCAAGTCCAGCCAACTGGCCATTTTCCCTTCTACTGTAAAGTATTAAACTCAGTCCCATTAACATTTCAAACAGTTGCACCACCTTTACCAACAAGTTGCTAAGAGATGACTCACTCTACATTGAACTTGTACTAAAAGAATGCTTGAATTTGGCTTTTTTTGGGGGCTTTTTTTTTTTTTTTTAGAAAATCCAGGAGATTTTTACATCATGGGTAATTGCAGGGGTGATATTACGTATTTTCATGAATTCGTTCATTTTGGTAACTATGTGAATGTATCATTTAAATCTGTATACCATCTAAGAGTAACTATTCTAGGTTTGAGTTGCTGTAACCATATCCAGGAAAACATTTCATAGAAGCAGAGTTATATTGGGATTGGAGCCAAGCGGCTGTTGAAAGATGAAAAGGAATGTGATTCTGAAACTGAAGAAATGTATATGTCCGATTTACGAGTCAAGCTGATGTCTTTTTCAAGCCTTATAGAGAAAGTACTCAAAATAGTCAGGAATTTGTAGGCTGTACCTTGAGCAGAATATAAGCAAATGTGAATTAGAGAATCTTGGTCAGTCAGCTAGCAATTGTCAATGAGTGTGTTTTGTTGCGTTGGTCTGACCTCGGCCGAAATAAATCGTAAAATAATCCACAGTCTGTTCAGCGAATTTATTATTATATAGACAGCAGAAACAACCCCGACCTTACAAGGGGAGTGGGTTTAGAGTAGTTCATTTAAAGTAAAGACCAAAATGGATGAAAAAGAGAAATTAAGTGGTTCCACGTTTAAAACATAGCCTCCATATTTTTATGGTTACTTATGACAGTATATTGTATCACTTTTCTTGTGTTCTTTGGTTAGAGTAAGTAACCAGATAGATGCCTACGATTTTTTTAGCTGCTCTCTAAAAGGGCCTTTTATCTTCTTCTGAAATGTTAATCAGAGCTGTACACTTTGCTGGTTACTGAGAGGGCAAGAGCTGAGAGGGCACAGGGAGCATTACAGCATTTGACAGCAACTTTCAAAATATGGCAAAAGTAAAAAGAAGCTAACCATAAGTAGCAAAGGGGAAGCAACTGTTATGAATAAAAATAGACAAGGAAAAGTGAGCCGTGGCTCTGCTTGCTTTTGAAGAAGCAGATGAAAAGCCTGTTCTGAGATAGAGGACGCGGCTACATGATGTTCTCCTGTGAGAACAGAGCACCCACATCTCTGTCATCTTATCCAAGTGCTGGACAGAGTCTGCTCCATCTGCTATCATCACACTGACAGAATATGTGGTGCCGCTAGGAACGAATCAAGAGGAATTAGCTCAGTTTTTAGGCTATGTTTTTTTTTCCTTTGAGCATCATTAAAAATGTTTAAAGTGGAGCCTAAATATCAACAGAAGTCTTCTCCACTTTCAACACATATGTACGAATATTAAACCCATAAAAACATATAGAGCTGTTTCACACAAAAACATTAGTGTCTGTACAAAATTCTTCAGCGGCCAAAGGGTGTCAAGACTGTGGGCTTCCAGCAAAACTTCACTAAAGTTTCCATGTAATGTTATATATATATATATTTTTTTTTTTTTTTAAATGCAGAATCTTTAGAGGATAAAGAGATTTTTCTCTCACTGTAGCTTATTTAGCCCCTGATTTTTTTTTGTTGCTGTTTTTACAGGAGACTTTAAGATAAATAATGTGAGACAATAAAAAACAAAGACAGTGTGGTGCTAGGATAGAGTGTTATGTTAGTCAAATGCAGCAAAATGTCATCAATGGTACCATGTATTGTATATATTTTTTAATAACCCTAGTATTGGAAGGTTACTCACTTTTAACAAATACTCCTAACCTAACTATCAGAATCAGTATTGGGAAGGAAAGAGTAATATTTTAACATCTAAATGTTATTGCATTCCCCTCTAGAGCTTTGGTGGCCCAGCCCCAGGTGTTATTTAAGCTGATATCTGAATAGCTTGCACCAAAATCTTTCACAGCAAGTATTAAGAAAAACATCCCCTCTTTAAGTTTCTTCATTTTGATTCCATTTCTCTGACCTCAGGGTAAGCCTCGCCCTGTTGTGACCTGGTTCAGAGACGGCGTTCTCCTGGAGGACAAATCAGTGGGAACTCGCACCAGTGAGGTGGACACCATCCTTTTTATCCGCTCTGCAGAGAGAACCCATTCTGGGAAATACACACTCTCAGTTCAGATTGAAAACATGTCTGACAGTGCTGACATACACATCCAGGTTGTAGGTCAGTATCGTCATAGTGCACCACCTCTTTGCTCCTGTTGCATGTTCTCTCATTTAGGATTAGAACTCAGGGAATGGCGTAATAACTTCCGACTAAATTGGTGACATGTCAAGGGTTTTTCAATGTGATGATAAATCCTAATTTCAAACTCATCCTGATCTGTGACTCAAAGTAGCATATCATCCAAGCACTGATTCCCCTCTCTCTCTCTTGCAATAATCCTTGATCCTGCACTGCCACTGTGGCCGCCAGCTCATTCCCCTGCTAACAGCTCCTCTCCTGGGGTCAGGGTGCTTGGTGGATTATTTAGCGGGGCTCTGCTGGGATTATTTGTGTGTAGCCCGGGATTAGTTTGGGATTTTTAGGGCTACTCTGTCACTTTCCTCTGCTGAGAAGGTTGAGCTAATGAGAGGCTGATGTGTCACTGCTACGTTTGAGCAGGAGACAGTACAGGAAGGATTAACGGGAGAAAAAAAGCAGTGCTGCTCACAGTTTGTACTGCACTCCACAGAGGAGAGCACGCAGGGGAAGATTAATGACAAATGCATTACTATGTTTACAGTATTTCTCTCCTGTGCTTTGTATAGTGCAGGCCACACAGAAAGACAGATGATAAACACGCTGCATTCTTCTGCCTGCTAATCCAGGCCCACAAAGAATGCTATTTCTTAGTGAGCCAGTTGTATGCCAACACAGTTTTTCTAAGAAATGCATTCAGCCATTACCGCCTTTCCTTGAACCTTTGTCTTTGACTCTGCTAATCCATCAATCTTTGCCAAATCTCAACCGCTGCAAGCGTTGATTCCTTTCTCTTGGTTTGACTTTCCTGCTCCAGATCTGTTTATCAATCCACCTTTCTCTCTCTCTCTCTCTCTCTCTCTCTCTCTCTTTGACTAAAGGCTTGCCAAAATGTCTGCCCAGCTAGAGAAAAGAGTCAGTTACAGTATTGCACATCTGCAGAGATGGACACACGTCCGTTAATCCGTGAACCGTTAATTATCAACCATGATTTTTGAATACATTTTTAACCTGGACGTTCATTTGAAAAATGGTTAACTGAACATTTAACTTTAACATTATTATTGTTACTTGAATTCACTTTTGCCAACTCATTTGCTCCTGACTCTCTGAAGAGAAGAGACTGCCGACCCCATTGTTATCTCTTTTTTTTCAACTTGCACAACTGCACCATATGTGCAATGCAGCCACGGAGGGGGAGAGAAAGAAAGTCCAGTTTCTACTCAGGCTTTCATTGGCTACAGTAGCCCAGGAACAGTGACTGTAAGGTCCTGATTGGTCAAATGAGCTGTCAGTCGAAAGGTCATGAACGTGTGCAGGATTAAATGTTGAACAGCGGAGGGAAAGTTCAATGGAAGAATAAATCCGTGGATCTTTATGGATGTAATGTGTTTGGATTAAAGAAATCCAATCCATTGACAAAACAAAAAGCCAATGTTTTTGTTGTTTACAGATAAGATTGGTTCATTTTTATTTTTACTTCTGATATATATGAACGGAATTACCGGATTAACTGATGTCGAAGTTCACTTCTTTGTTAACATAGTTACATTTTTGATTGTACTGTGCCCACCTCTGCGTATTTGCTTGAGCTTTACTGTACATCTTTGGAAGCCTTTCTTGCTTAACTCTGTCTCCTCTCACAAACCCATCAGATAAACCCGGTCCTCCCATCGCTGTACACGTCACAGACATCTGGGGTTTCAACGCTGCGCTGGAGTGGAAGCTGCCAAAAGATGACGGCAACTGTGAGATTATCGGCTACACCATCCAGAAGGCTGACATGAAGACAAAGGTGCCTATGTTAGGAGAGAAGTGTACAGAGGCTGAAGTTACAGGCAGCCATGTTGGAATGCCAACGACGGTGAAAAGTAAATTGTGTCAATAAATCAATTCAGGTGAAGTTAAGTGTATTAAATTGAAATGTTGACTAAACTCTTATGCAGACAAAACTGCCTTTGCTTTAGGCCTATCCAGAAGACGATAACATTAGCCATGTAGCTTGATTTAATAGCTGTCTGTAGAATTAGCATTGTTACATACAAGCTAACATTAAGAGAGTTCAGTTTTACATGTGAAACTTACTAGGCAATGTATTAAAAAATATATACTTGTTTAAATTCTCTTGACATAACGACAGCTCTTAAAGATATTGTTGGCATCATTTCTAGTTTCAAACACCCACAACCGGAAAGTCGACCTTCATGATGGTTATAAGCAAAGGCTGCTGGGGAATTTGTCACAGGACTGTAAAGCCTCACTGTACCGTCACAGTTATTATGTGGTATAAATCGACAGAAAGGTGGAGTAGAAGGACATGGATCCTGTGGATAGAAGATTCGTCAGCTTATATAGATCTCAACTGTAAGCCTCTTTGAACCCCCTCTCTCTCTCTCTCTCTCTCTCTCTCTCTCTCTCTCTCTCTCTTCCTATCCGTCTCTCTCATGTCAGGAATGGTTCACAGTCTATGAGCACAATCGCAGGCCCAGCTGTACTGTGTCTGACCTGGTCATGGGGAACGAGTATTTCTTTCGAGTGTACAGCGAAAACATCTGTGGCCTCAGCGATGAGCCTGGCGTCAGCAAGAACACCGCCATCATTTCTAAAACAGGTTAAAAAAAATGCTGGCAGAGCAATTATAGTATGATCTTATTTCTTTTGATGCCAAAGCCCACCAAAGAGCATTCAGTTTAAATATAAATAAATCAAAATGGTATGTAATGGGTACAAAACAGAAGAAAGGAAGGTATTTTGTATTTTGATGAAGACACCACATATTAATAGCACCAAAAATACAAACTGTAACACATTAATAACATAAGACCTACATGGCATTAATCACAACAAACATATTTTACAGGAAAATGAATTCCACTGATTATGCTGGTTATGCAGAAATAATATCTTACAGAGTGTAAAATGATATTTAATGACGGCCCTGGATTATGACAACAACCAGGCTGGGAAATTAACACCTGCCACCAGCCAAATGCTGCTACTGTTGTTGTTGTGTTGTCGTATTTGCTTACTCTACCAGAGGAATTGGCTGCCAACCAGCCAATCTCTTCTGTGTTCCAAGCAGCCGTCTGGCCCATTAAATTTGGGGATTGTTGTCAGTAGGTCCCACCGCATGTCATAGTGAAGAGAAAGTCGGGTTTCTGTCTTGTAATAGTAATCTGCAACTTGAAACTGTTTGCTAGTTTAACAGGATGCGGCGAGCTTAAAGAGATAAATGTGGATTACATTACAATTATTTCAGTCAATGCTTTACAGAATCGTTTGACAGATGTAACTTTCAAATTGTATCCACAGGAAAAAAATGGGTTCTCTCTTAATGGCTATATTAATAGGATATTATGATTATCAAGACCTACAGTAGATACAGAACCCAGAGATGGCGCAGTCAAATCAGAATTGAAAAATGTAAGGATCTAGGTTTCATTCTGGGTAAAGTAGCCCTCTGAATACGCGCTGAAGTTTTTCTCCTTCTGGACCAGGGTGCAAATCCCTGCACAGCTCATTGACTTTACTTTATAATGAAGTCACAAATATTTCAATTGGATTTCGTGGTTTGGCAAAAAAGTATAAGTATAAAACTTTTTCTGATGTTTGCAATTATTTGGCAGCCACAAGGGATTTTAACACTGATAAAGCACGAGTCGGCTAATGTAGAGGATAAACTGGGCATAACAATTGGGATACTACTCTCAAGGTCTTCTTCGTCTGCATTCAAATACCTTCAACATCGTAACCTTGTTTTCAGAATATTCACAAGAAAAACAAACTCTTAACTCCAAAAAATGGGCAAAGGCTGAACAGATTTTTTTAAAGATGCTTCATGTAATCGAAAGTGTTAAAAAAATGGTTTTGAAAAAAAAGTGTTGTACTGGAGATGAGTTGTTCAACTTTTTATGGACTTCACACTGGGCCACAATTTGTTGTTTGCACTTTACTTCTCCACCCTTTCAGGTTTGGCCTACAAAGCTCCACCATTCAAAGAGAAGGACACTAAGAGTTCCCCGAGGTTCACAGCGCCCCTGGTGGACAGAAGTGTAGTTGCTGGTTACGCAGCCGCTATCAGCTGTGCTGTACGCGGCTTCCCCAAGGTATTTAACCTTTAAGTGAACTAGTCTTTTTTATCCTTCTTATTTATTTGATAGATTGGAGATACTTTTAGTTTTAAGTTCAGGATTACACTTCTGTGTGTGTCAATCTTCTACAAATTCCTTCATTCTCTGAAGGGGCGTGTCCAGACTTTTTGACTGGGGTGGCTCAACTGGGGCACTTACATATGCAGGGGTGGCCTAAAGTGTGATGTGCACTCAAACACACACACAAGTTAATATAAATGTTATAACCCTTTCTAACTGCACCAATGGTATGTTCTTTATAACACAAGATAATGGAAACATATTTATGACACAAAAAGAAGATGTTCAAATTCACAATTTAAAGTAAGCAAACTCCTGCAAACTGTCTAACTTACACCAATACATTTATTGGAGATGTTTTAGTCCCGAAAAAATGGCCAGTTAGTTTATTGCACGCAAGACAGTGTGCATTACTTTCCTATGCACCTGTCTTATGAATTAGATGTGCAAAGTATATATTTACAATTTGAAATGCAAAAAAAACGAAAAAGAAACTTAAAGCAGACTTTTGCAAAAAAAAGCCAGAATAGTCGTCTTTTACACAAGTCCGACCTTTGACGATGCAAATAGACAGTCACAGTTGTGGATTTGTGGGGAGGCACCTGGCTTTGCCAATCAGATTTCAAGGTGGGCCCATGCCAGCCCTGGCCAACCCTCTGGACACCCCCTTGCTTCTCTGGAGACCTGTTTTTTCTTTTCTTTCTTTTTCGATTAAAAAAAAGTTGTCCGATCCTTATATCCTGGTTTATTTCTCTCATGGAGAAAATTACTTTTCAACTGTTTACTAGTTAATACGCAAATTATTTTTTATTAAATTATTTAACTAATGTGACAACGACTGTGTCAGTTAAACTCAAAACTCAAACATTTGTCAACAGTCCTTTAGGGATATATACATTGTTATGACTTAAAGCTCCTGTGTGGAGTTTTTAGCTGGTTATTAAACTGACTGGCATTAATACTAATGCCTCTATATGACCTAAAATAACAAACTAGAAAATAAATGACAAGATTGATCATTTAAATCTAATATTTTTTAATGTCTGAAACTGCTGCCATTGGGTAGGTGTCAGACCAGTTAACTGCAAAGATACACAGTGTGTGATCTGTTTGGCTGTTAAAAGAAAGCATGAAAAGATTTCTGTTAAATAACAACAACACTTACTTACACATGTATAGGACAAAATCAGCAAAGACATGTGTCCCCCAAACTGACACAAACGGATAGTTCTTTACAGGAGCTTTAATCAGAAACGTCTTTGCCCACACTTCTTTGAATGAAAAAAAAAATGCTGATTTAGATGCAGAACAGGATAACAAAAAATGTTATGTGAAAAGTAATTACATGATTCAAAATGTTACAGTGTAACCAATGCATAAAATAGGAAGAAAAGAAACAATGAATTTGAAGTGTATTTATGTTCAAACATCGTAACAATTTTCTTCTGCATATTCCTGATATTTTAGCCTTGGGAAAATGTCCCTACTTTATCTTGTAAAGAGCAGACAATGCACTACAAAACTGTAGCAGCACCCATCCAGCATCCACTTTACCTGCATTGGCCCCTGTTAGCATTGCTGCGAGGGGTATGCTGAACAGATTTCACGCTTTGTGTTTCAGAGTGAGCGTACAAGTTTGGAGAGTCAAACAGTGAGTGTAGAGCAGTCAGAGAGGATTTTGATGCCTTTGCAGCAGGAGTGTATTTTTATGTCTGAAGTTAGAACAAGAGGTGGAGCAGAAAGATCTTTGAACGCACACATATTTTTTTTTATCCCACCGAATTGGCAAAGATTTGTCAAGCCGAAATGTTGACCTAATTTCACCTCTTCCCTCCACTCCCCTCTCCTCCCAATACACCGTGCTCTGTTTATAAAATCCCCCTCCCCTCTTTCTTTTCTCCTTCCAAATTTGCCTTCCCTTCCAAATACAGCCAAAGATCATTTGGATGAAGAACAACATGATCCTCGGTGAAGACCCCAAGTATTTGATGCAGAACAAACAGGGCGTGCTGACTCTGAATATCCGCAAGCCGAGCCTGTTTGACGGGGGTAGATACTCCTGCAGGGCCATCAACGACCTCGGGCAAGACGAGGTGGAGTGCAAGCTGGAGGTTCGAGGTATGATGCTTTATTCACTACCATTTATACGCAA
Source organism: Tautogolabrus adspersus (assembly GCA_020745685.1). Lineage (NCBI taxonomy): Eukaryota > Metazoa > Chordata > Actinopteri > Labriformes > Labridae > Tautogolabrus > Tautogolabrus adspersus. Next base: position 16,994,465 of record CM036553.1, read on the forward strand.
AATGTAAGAGTAGGAAGTGAGAACCTGGCCCATGACAGTCTTTAATAAAGCTCAGCATGACAAATCTTCATCTTTCTTCTCAACCCTTTGACTGATCTCTTGAAATTCAAATCAGCCTGCTTTGGCTAAAAATAAATCACCTTATTGCATTTGTCAGTTAAAGATGTCTCTGAGTCTCTTTCTTCCAACAGGATGGTCCACTGGCCTCAAATGCTGATTTACATTTCTCTTTCTCTCCCTAGTTGTTCAAGAGAAAGGAGAGGGGGTGAAGAAATGAGCGACAGCACGAAACAGCAGAGGATACAGTCGAACAGGAATAGTAATGGATTATGTATAACGGGATAGTCATGAATAAATATGATTAGAATAGATCACTGGTGAAGCTCTAAAGCCAATCCCCCCTGCTCAACCCCCTTTCCCTTCTACATGCTTTGCCTTTCAACGCTGCTATGACAAATGCCACATCAGTAATATGCCATAAATTCTTCCAGCAAGCTGCCACCTTGTCACATCCTGAGTGAGAGAAGCTGTAGAGTAGTGTAGTAGCACTGCCCTGCTGTGACCACATACAGATGGATCCCTCTTATCTGTGAAGTGGACCTGTCACTGAACACACTTATAAAACAGCCTTTCATCCATTACGGCTCCCTGTGTTGTCTGTTTTGTGTCCGGGACATTTTTATAGGTTGGGATGAATTTATGATTGTGATGCAGCTGGAGGTAGTGAAACCTCCGCAGTGTGACCGAGCGGCTGCACACCTCTGCTTCCTGTGATGTTTGAGCGGGGACCCCTGTCAGTCCTGTGATGGCTCGATGGAGTAAGATCACTGTTCAGCCAGGCATGGCTGAACAGTGAGTCCCCAGGATTTAAGGGGTTCTTATACCCACATCTACTCACATGCTGGCAATGTAGATTTGGGAAGCACTTGAGGCTGAACAACATGATTTTATCATAATACCATTTTCCAAATACAATATTATCCCAATACATTTGTCAGAATAAAATATAATCATGATGCAGTTTTTGTCACCATACAATAGCTGAATACCTTTGTCACAATTTAATATCATAGTGTTACCTTTGAACATTATCATATCATTGTAATATGGTGAATGGTAAATGGTTAATGGCCTAGAGCATGTGTACATGTAACACTTATATGACCACTCAAAGCACTTTTACACCACAGGTCACACCTACCACATACTGTACCACATTCACACCCTGATGGTAGAGCGTGCTATGTAAAGTGTCCATCACTATTAACTAATCCCTTCATACACATTCACACGCCGCTGACGAAGCAGATGAGAGACAACCGACTCTACCACTGAGCCACAGCCGCCACATATCTCTGTCACAATAAACATTCTGCCATGTGCTGAGGTGGGAATCACCTGAGACTCAATGATCCATTATTTTCGCAATACTAATGTCACTATGACATATTACTGTGAGACGTTAGACTGAATACAATATTATCCCAATAACTTTTTAACAAAATGATATTACCGCGATACCTCTTTACCAATACAATAGTATTGTTATATTTTGTCACAGTGCGATACTATCCTGTAAACTTTGTCACAGTGCGATGTGATTGAAATATCTTTTCCATAGAACAATATTGTCATGATATCTATGTCACAGGAACACATCATCACAATACTTTTGTCACTATATAATTTTATTGTCATACCTTTGTCACAGCTCATTAATGTCACGATACGATATGCGATTTTAAAAACATATTTATATAGTGCAATTTCTTACCCATATATTTTTGCAAATTATTGAAGTCGATTGTATCTAGATAATCTTAAAAATACAAGTAACGTTTTCCTCCTGTTTTAGAATAACAGCTTACAAACTGAACTTTTTTAACAGTCAACAGACTCCGTTTCAACTTTTTACACTGTAGGAGAAAACTGACACTAGGGGAAATGTAGGCCTAATTATTGCTCACTATCATAGTGAGATGATACTTAAGAAGTGTGAGCTTTTACAGAATATATGCTTTAATATTGCATGATTGGGGGTCCAATCAGCAAGGACGAAAAATTGCATGTTTGCGCGGAATAAGTTATATCACATTGTACCCACACTGGACCTGTTGCACATGTAATGCAAATGTTAGAGGTAACTTGGTGTCCCCACATTTGGACTTGTACAAGTTAAAGACAAGTAAGAAGAACAATGAAACTTAACAGTACACACAAAGTAACACACTCTTCAGCAATTGGGGTATTAAAAACAGCTTTCTTTGTACTTTCAATATTACTGTCATTGTTTCTGTTATCAAAGATACCATACTGTATCAGGGTTTCCCCCACCCCTTACTCCCTGTCTTTACCCATCCCCACATGTCCTAACACTACATTCCCAATGGCGTGACCTGTAGTGGTAGACCTTTACAGTTACATGGCTTACACTCATGAACATGCAAACACAAACACACTCCGAATCAGGGTCTCATTAGCATCACACACTAGAGACTAATTAATGCACCCATCAACACTGCCTTAATTAGCTCTCCCACGTCATTACTGAGCAAACGAATTACCGCTAATTTACACACCCGCAAAACAAACACAGCACCGTCTCTGCAGGGAGAGTCCGCCGCCGCTCGCCTTGCACACCAAATTAAAGCCTCACCGATCTGCTGCAAACCCAGACCGGAATCCCTTGTGACCCCCAACACACACACAAACACACAGCCCTAACTTAACTCGACCATGTGACTTGTGGAAGATTTGAGAGAAGACAAACTTGAAGACAAAAGCTGAAGATCACACTGAATGCATCTGTTAGTGTGTCTGCTGCAGAGTGAAAACACCCCTGTCCTCTGGAGATGTGAGGCTTATTAACAATCAACAGGCTGGTCCCACGGGTGACCATATTAGTTCCTGGTCTCTTGACTGTCCAGCAGAGGGGGTTAGAGCACAGGGACCAGGACTGACCATCATGAGGACCTGTGGTGTAATCGTGAGTGGCAGCTCATTACATTTCCAGTGCATCTCTCCAAAATACGCCAGGATAATCCTGACTTATTGCGCTCCCATTGAAACATCCAGCACTTCTGAGTACAAAAGATTGCATTCCCTCCTTTACATTGCCGCATGTTGCTGAAGATGAGCTGAAATAGGGTGAGGGCATAAAAGCCAAGATAAAGCAGGGAAAATCCTCCTGATACCTGAAAGTAGGCCACAATCGGCTGCACAGTAGACCTGCAGTGCACTGCGAAGCTTAGATTTTTGAACCCTGTCAAGCTCTAAATTACACTGCAAGTGTGTGCGTGTGTGGATTATGCAGGGTGTTGATATAATCTTATTGTCAGTTAACCTGAGACACAGCGTGCTGTTTTTATCTGCTGAATGACACATGAAAGCAGTGCTAACGATACACTGCATGTTCCTTTGCCTGGAAGTTTGCGTGTGTGTGTGTGTGTGTGTGTGTGTGTGTGTGTGTGTGTGTGTGTGTGCACGTGGGTGTAGAGGGAACAGATCTGTCAGAAAAACAGCGTGTAACCTCTATGCTGCACCTGAGCTTTACCCTCCGTTTCCCACTGTCACTGATGTTCAGTTGCTAAGCAATCAAACTAATTGTATCTACTGGCATCATCTATGAGCCTCATGAAACTTTCAAAACATGAGAGGCTGTACAATGTCACTGTCACGGTTTGTGTGCCTCTCCTATGCTCACACAGTTTCAGAAAGCCCTAAGTAGTAAGGTAGAAAAAAAGCACAGCGTTTGTCTCCCTCATTCCATGTGACACACCTTAAGGCTCTTTAAGTTTGTGATGCTTAAATGAATAATTAATGAGGGAGCATGGCGGAGCAGGAGTAAACCACCAGCTTCCTCCTCTTCTTCTTCTACTTCTCCCTGCACACTGTATCTTCTCTGCTGTCTTTCCAATATTAGAACAGGGCTGCCTCAGACGAAGACGAGACAAAAGAGAGTGACAAGACGAGGCGCAGCACCGGGCAAAAGGGAGGCGGAATCAGTTGGGTGCTCGCTCTGATAGGTCTGTGTGTGTGCGGTTGTGTGTGCGTGTGTGTGAGAGAGAAGAGAAAGACAAGAGAGACAGAAACAGACCTCCTGAAACAGTAGGATGGAGGGAAGTATAATTATGCGAGTAATTATACATGAAATCACAGACTTGGAGGGAGAGAGAAAGAGCACTGGAGGGAAAGAGTCTTGCAGTGAGTCTCATCCATGTAATTACAGGATAGGATTTAAATGAAAGAGATGGAGAACGCTCACACATCATACAGAAACATCCACCTACTTTTAGGTTACATTTTGACCACCCAACTCTAACTTTCACACTTTTCTGTCTTCATCCTGCTTCTTTTTTTTTCCAGTTACCATGGTATGCTCTATTGAATACCCCGTGTGACTTATACCCCGTGTCATCGTTTTCATTGATTAAAGAGCCCAAACCCTCACTGAGCTCTCGACCCATATAATGAGCACAATGTATCTGAGGGGGGGTGGGAGGTTTGGAGGCGTTAAAAAGGAGAGCTGCCTCACATTTCACAATAATGACAACTTCATGACTGCATGTGGCTGACAGAAACAGACGAGGAGGTGGAAGAGGTGGCTGTAGTTTCTTGAGTTTCTTTCTATATGAAGAAAAATTCCACTAAATATCCACACCGTTTGACTTTGTATTATTTGTTTAGCAACTAGCTGTTAGGGTTATAAGACATGGGGTTTAGAGACAAGTGAATGTTTCTAACTTCCTTTCAAAATATGTGTAATTTCAAATTTCAAAATTTGTGTTTTTGTGTATTTCTTGACGTAGACTTTTATTTAACAAAAAAAAAGATGTAGCGGAAAAAATGTTTAGAGAGCAACTCATGAACAACAAGTTCTTCAATTGTAAGTGTGTTCATCCTAGCCTTTTCAAACTTGGACACTTATCCATTACACATTTAGTATATCATCCATTTTCTGCTCATTAACATGGTCCAGGTCACAAGGGAAGCACGCTGACTAATTATGCCCCTCTCCCAACTATGTCCTCCAACTCCTGGTGTTTCCAGTGTATCCCGAGGCATTCGCTCGATGGTAGACATAATCCCTTTTGAGTGTCCTGTGTGTTCTCTTGAGCAGCACAGCTTTGGACATGCACAGAAAACCTTCAAAGTAAGTAAAGTAATGAGTTAGGTCCTCCAAAGCAGCAGAGGTTCATCTTTGAGTTTTCATCACTGCTGAGAGCTCAAAATTAGAGTTAAAACACAGATCTACATGCAAATCCACAGCCCCCAACCCCCAACCCCCTTGGTATCAGTTTCAGTTTCTTCATTATGACAGTCCAATGCAAAGACATCTCTAATGATCCCACATTCTAATTTGCCGTCTTCAAACCCCTTTCTCACAAAAAATCCCAGAAAAACTAGAACTCAAAAAAACACCATGTTCTTAAGATCATATCCATTACATGATGAGATGCAGTAGCTCATCTTGAGTTGTCTGCTTTTAGTGAGCCAAATGAATGAACATGACAATCATGTCAATTAAAGTTGAGATAGAAAGCCCCTTCCTAAAAAAGGAGGTGAGGCCTGTTGGCTTTATAAATGACAGCGTAAGCAAAGAATTTGGCAGGGTTGGTGACACAATATAAAAAGCAAAAAGGTCTGGTTTGAAGCAAGGTTGGAGTGGATGGATGATGGATATAAAAATACAGAAATATCACCAAGGATAAGCAGAGATAAACACAAAGGTCAACCTTGAATTGTTTTAACCACCATACATTACATCACATACATAATTTGACCTCTCCTTCTGTGTTTTAAGAGTCTTATTTTAACCAAAAAAACATGATCTTTTGACGAGGTCGAGGAACACATAGTTTGTGCCTACACCTCACAAAACTGTGACCACTCCATAGCATTTAACACACGTTAATCATTGCTATTATGCACAAAGGTTGGAAAGTGTATGCCTGTCGCTGCAGACATACAGTATCATCAACAATAGATCCATACAGTATGCACCTTCTAGACTTGTATTTGGCTCCATCTGAAGCATTTTAAGTTTACTAGAAGTTAACCACTGATGATAGGCCATGTAATAGTCAGATAACATCTTATACACATGTTCAGTAGAAATTTTGTAGAAGCCTAAATGAAGGGCAAAAAAAAAAAAAAAATATTTTCTAAGTCAGGTCAAAGATACTGTGCAGCCTTAGGAGTCAGAGTAAGTGACATCACATTGGGATCTTTCAAAGTTTTAATCTTTTGATACAAATTCTCCCTTTGTGTCGAAATCCCTCTATAGCTCAACGGGAAAACAGTAGCCATAGCAACACAAATAAGGAATTTAAGACATTAAGTTTGGAAGATTATTTTGTGACAACCACACTGCTGAGGTATTATATTTTCTCTTCAGTTACACTATGAAAAGCATTTTTATTCAGAGCAAGAACTCATATGTTGCAGGTCATCATACAATGAACAGCACTACATCATCAGCAAAAAAGGGAGCGGTGTAATCCTCAGGGGACCAAACTGGTGATTGCATGAATTGTAGGAGAGATAGATGCAAAGTGCAACACATAATGGTACTTATGTGACTATTCACCAAAGTCTTTCCTGTTTATTTGAAAGTGAGCTTCTTAATTGTACAGCTTTAACAGCCTGCTAAGCCTTGTCTTAACCACTGTATTGATTAATCTCACTGTAATGAACATGTACTGAAGAAGATATTTCTACAGAATTTATTAATATCCTAGAAATAGGCGAAGTGGGCTGTTATCGTTATTACTGGATTTAGGATTCAGAGTATGGTTTAACCCTTTTTAGGGTGCGATGCTAAGAATAAGGGTTTAGGGAATAAACAGCAAACAGAAGGTTCCTGTTTGTGCCATGTGTGGGTGCAAACACACATGCAAATGTGTGTAGGTGTTTAATGTGTTGGCACACACAAATGAGCTACATATTGTGTATGTAGGTCTATCTGCATAGTGTGAGAGGAAATTCAAGGAAACATATGGAAAATGTGACAAACGCTGATAATAAAGACAAAGTATGGTCAAGACAGACACTTGCAGGTTGGCTGTTTCATAAAAAACTACGCATTTAACATAATAATCACCACATAATCTACTCCTCTATGACAGATTTTTTACTCAGTAAAACAACATATTGAGCTGTAATCTCTAGAATATAAAAGAAGGATGGTTTAGGTCATGTAATTAACAAAGTATAGATAAGAGAATTTGTTTTTTTATTTTAAATTGCCATACAGCTAAATAATGTGTTCAGCCCAGTATCAGTATATATACCATGATGGTGGATCTATAAGTGTACAGTATCTAAAGTCAGGGATGCTCTTGCATGATGTCTGACGATTGATCTACATGGTCATGTAACATACAAGGACTAAGAGGCCATTTCAATTTGCAGATGAAGCCTCAGGTGCAAACACTGCTCGCTCAAGATGTCTCCACATTCTATTAGACACTACTGCATCCAAACACAAGGCAACCTAAACAAGGCAAATGCATGGTGAGACTTTGTAAATAATCTGTGACCCTGACCCAATCACATATCATACTGTAGCTGTATCTTTGATGATTGTAAAAGTTTAGAGCAAGATGTGTAAGATAGGTGTTTCAAACAAGTGACGCTCAATCATGCTAATTTTGCAGTTGCCAGGAGATACCAGGAAAGATGTAGAAAGCACAAGTAATTTGAAGAAGAAAAAAATGGTTATAAAATAACTAAACTAAACATTGATGCCTTTGTTTGACAAAAGTAAACCAGACCATGAGCTTGCCTGTTATCTGAGATCATGGTTGGATTCAGAAAGATGGATTAAACAGCAAGCAGACAAAAAGAGCCAAGATTAATATACACACATTTAAACAGGATCCTTAAAGGGATAAGAAGTACCGCTAAATCCGGAGAGGAAACCAGAATCAACCCAAAATTAAGTTCTGCACAACTATGGACAAGCATGTTAACAGACGTTAACAGACAGACAGTCTGAGCTGTTTGCTTAAACAGTAGACAGGTACGGTAGAAGTCATGGTTTGGTAAGTACCTCGGTTTTGGGTTCACGGTTTGATTTGAGTTTGGTACAACAGAAAAAAGGGCTATGTACTGTAAAGTGAAGGGGCCACAAACTGGCTTTTGTGTGCACGGGAGGGGATATTATACCAAGGCTCCAGCACTTTCAATAAATACTTGAAGTTGGGGTCCTCTACTACTGCATATGGGCGCAAAGCTGTTGAAATATATAATGTAACAGCAGGGATGAGTTGTTGAACCTGTTCTCTTAAACCTTGCTCCTGTGAAAGGCACATCTGGGAGATGCCATTTTACATGCATTAGCATGTTCGACGTCTTTCCACACACAAACTGCACAAATGTCGAACAGCATCGACACACCGTCCTTGACTGATGCACCACTTGCATTCTACGCTGTAGTCCACGGGGAACACAACATTTTCCCACACAGCTGATTTAAATGTATTTGGTAGGTCTTCAAGCTCCTGCGTGATGTCTGCAATTGCCAATTACCCTCATTCCTCTTGTCTTTAATTTAAGTGCGTCATCTTCTTCGGGTGGTGAATTGTTTGTTGCGCATTACTGCCACCTAGATTGGAGTGGACACTGCCATCTGTGACCACCTTTTTAAATCACTCACTCAGACGTATTTTTCATATGACTACAGTACGTGCACCAAACCGCGACGTCTGTACCTTGACGCTTCGTAATGATTATATATAGGTCTAGCCTACCGTTACACACCCCTGTTTACTTCATTTGTCTACTCATCATTATAGTCAATAGCTTCAGCTGATAACATGTCTACACTCCTGCACTTTAATATCGGTATCATTCATTGCACAGCTGTTCTGCTTATGTAAAGTTTACAAATTTATCCCTGCACTCAAGTTCACTTCATTTGTCTTGTCTACTCATCATTATAGTCAATAGTTTCAGATAATAACATGTCTACACTCCTGCACTTTAAAATAGGTATCATTGATTGCACAGCTCAGAATTTGCACAGCCCTGGACAGCTCTTTATGTCAATACTGCTCTTTTACTACTGTTATCACTGTTTTTTACACATGTTCATCTACCTCCTGGAAAGTATGTTTACATTCAGCTAAACATGACTTACAAATGTATCTCATTTTTCACATTCTAGATTAGTAGTAATGTTTAGTTTAATCCTGGATGTATATATTTCTTCTTATTCTTATGTTTTGATATTTTTATATTTCTAGTGCTTATTCACTTTGTATTTAATATTATATTGTTTTAGTTACTAACATTGTGTGTTTGATAACCTGCTGCTGTAACGCCACAATTTCCCAGTTTGGGATCAATAAAGTACATCTATCTATCTATCTATCTATCTATCTATCTATCTATCTATCTATCTATCTATCTATCTATCTATCTATCTATCTATCTATCTATCTATCTATCTATCTATCTATCTATCTATCTATCTATCTATCTATCTATCTAGTAGACATAGTAGGCTAATGGGTATCTATCAGTACGCTAATGGATAAGGGTTGACATTATTAGATAATAGAAATGAAAGAGTTGTCAGAGTCAGTAGCTAAGTCGTTACTGTTGCTGGTTAGCTAACTGAAATGGCAACTTGGTTGAAATAGGTCGCAGTGATGGCATATCACTAACTGTTAGCTAACAGTGGAAAAATGTGAAAAAGGCTAAAAAGCTAAAAACAACGTAAAAAATGTTGATATAGTTTGCTTAACGTCTTTTATAAACTGTTTGATATAGTTAGCTTAAATAGCTAAACTGTTAAAAAAAAAAAAAAAAGGTCTGCTGTTAGCTTAAAGAGTTCAACTAAAGACTCTCAAAATAATGGGTGGGGTGAATGAATTAGCTCAAAGTAAAGTGAAAAGAGTTCAAATTCTTGAATTCACACAGGTCTACTTCGCTTAAAGTGTTGATAGATAATAATCAGAAGCAGATGAATATAGGATTGATATAAAAGTGGCAGTTATGGTTCAGGAGTTGAAATTGTTTGCTAACTCTAATGGGTACCATGTTGACATATTTCAATTTCAAGGTTCACCCTCAAGAAATATATACAAGTTAAAATATTTCAGCTTAAAGTAAGAGTTGAAATAGTTCAGCTAATTGATGGTTGACGGTTGTAATAGTTTTCTAAATGTTGGTAAAATGATTTATAAGTCCAGCTTCTCTAGAAGAATAACTGCCAACTTGAGCAAGTTTAACTTAAAGAAAAATTTACAAATAATGAATTACAAGCATTTTAAAATCAATTTAAATGAACAAATTGGTGCATGCACAGTGTTTTCCATCTATGACTACTTGGAGACAAAACACTGCTGTATACAGATTGCACTAAAACAATGGGAGATAAATAGTTCATGGTACTTTGTTTCACCATATAACGCAGAGTGCTGATTCCCTGTTGAGGCCCAGACAGCACACACTGCAGGACACTTCTACACATGTTGTTGCCTTGAAAAATGAATAACTTAGGGAGCTTTGGACATTTTTTTGTTGTGCATAACAAGATGTTTTGATTTGAGAGCAGCAGCATTGTCTCAACTAGCAGATCAAAACATCACTGAACTTGTATCAGAAGATTGTCCCTTCTCTCCTGCCTTATAATGAGTTGCGGAGAGGTGATGGAGAGGTTTTCCCCTCTTGAAGGAACCTCCAAGAACCTCTCACCACATGCAGTTCAAGACACCACATGAAAGCTTCTCGGGGAGGACTTGAGCTGTTCTGAAGGTTTTGCCCTCCTCCTTATTAGCTGCTTGATATTCACATATTGCTGGGGCGCCTCTGTTATTTTGTCAACCCCCTGAATGTGTTCATTTTGTTCTCTCTACATGTGTTTGATCATAGTGTCTTCACCTCTGCTGGCTCGTCATTGTTAACTGCCGGGGATCCTACAAAAGTTTGCCTCCACAGTCAGTCACAGACCGGATCAGTGTACTTTGTAATCCCACTGCCCTTACACACACACACACACACACACACGCACGCACGCACGCACGCACGCACGCACGCACACACACACACACACACACACAGAGAAGACAAAACTGCCGGTAATATGCATATTCTGACTTTTTCCCTTCTGATGGTCTCCCTTGCAACGGAAAACCCTTGACATTGAATTAGATTTGATTACTTTTCCTTAACTATCTTCAAAGGACTCAGATAATACCTTTGATTCAGTTCTTGCTACTGTAGCTTTTTTCCCCCCAATGAGAAATTCCTGAGCAGCTCTTTTGGGAACAGACTTGTGTATACCGCTTTCATCTGCATTATAGGTTAACTCATAGTAATAAGGGCATGATTTTGATGGGTTTTTTTCTCATAGTTTTTTGGCTGTTAACGTTTTTAGCATGTGTTTTCCGCACCCTCTGATTTTGGAGACAGCTTTGCGCTTTAGGTGAGACGGACTCATCTGCTATCACATGGTGGTGAGAAAAAAAACCTTGGGGTCTTTTCATTAAAACAATTAAAGTAATTTCACTTTACTTGCTAAGGACAAAGTGGAAACGCTTTATTTTAAGGAATCCAGGGTCAGGAAAATGCAAGCACAGAAAAAGAGTACATGATGAAAGGGTGTGTGAGAAAGAGGACAAGAATAAGATTGGAATGATTCACGCAGAATAGCGATTAAAGCTTTATATTTGTTTCCTTGTTGAAGACAATCAGGGCTATATTCACTGTTAAAGGGATGCAGAGATTTCTCTCCACTATCTGCATGTCTGCCTTTATCATTAAGGATGGAAATTATTTTATCTTCCGTTTCATGTTGAGATGAATGCTTTTAGTTTCCCTGTGCTTGTATGAATACAGCCTTACAATTAGATTTCTCAGATAAAATCAAGGCCTGCTGTCGCATCAGAGCTGTTGTGAGATATCAATTAATACAGACTGATCTAAAATAGGACGGATTACATTTCACAATTATGCCCCCTTTTTTTCTTTCCCTTTTTTTGGCACACAGTAAGAGTCAATCAAAGCATTGTCAGTTCCATTCCTGTTCAGTGTGTTCTCAAACATCTTTTGTCTCAGTCAGCACTGTCAAATTAAAAGCCCCAGTACCAACAACACTCAGATGTGTACCAAAAATTAATAAAATTAGGCAACTCTTAATAGCTCTTAGATGATAAGTCAGACCCTGCTCATGTATTCATGTGTGAGCCAAGTGAAGCTGAAATGTTTTGGGGGTTTTTTGGGTGGGGGGGGGGGACGTGACTTTTGTAAAAGCATTTTAAGACACTTGACTACACTTTATGCTGCAGAGGATCTTCTTCACTCCTGTCTCATCTGAAGAGGGCTCTATCAGAGTTGGAAAATGATGCAGTAAACATGTTGAGGTAAAAGCCATTTCAAGCAGAATGTCTTCGTTTGATGTCCTCCTCTGTCATTTAAGTGTGCATCGGCAACATGGTTATTGGCTCACGCAATATGGTGCTCCTGTAGCCTTTAAGACGCATCGACATTATGCTTATTCACACATTAGAATGAAAACAAGATGACTTTTCAACAAACCGGCCACAAGATGTGTTTTAACAGCAATGACATGTTCATCTAATTTCTACTTCTGGAGGCGAAATCTGTATTTACTCCGCATCATAGCAACTTTATGAACAAGCTACAGGAAAACCAGCTTAACAACTTTCTCTTTAACAAAATATGATATATATTTGCTTTATCTTAAGTAGGTATTTACAGTATTTGTCTATTTTTGTTTAAACATTTATCATGTAATATTTAAACATTAACATGTAGTCCATTTTTTTATTTTTAAACCCTGTGCCAAAATGTACCAAAGCAAATTTGCAAAGTACCACTTCGTACTGCGGATACCTACAAAAGCCCTTTACAGGTGATTCTGCAATAGAAAAGTTCTGTCGTCGATGTCGTAACAGTCGTCATCACGCCGTAACTTAAACACAGATTTGTAACAGATTCACATGCACACATACTCACACATGCACACACAGTGCTGAGCCACTCTGCCGTTTCCAACGTTACACATTGCCACCATCTCATCCCCATTATGTCTCTGCTACTATCTCTGGTGGCGGATCAGAGGCAGAACGACTCTTCACCCTATTCTGTGCGTTACACATTGCAGGTTAGTCATAACAGGGACGTAAATATCCCGCTTGGAATTGGCAGTGTTTGAGAAACAAATGTAACAATTAAAACTACATACATGTTTATAACTGCAGTTCTGTTACTGCTCTATAACTGCTTGATTATGCCCCTGTTCCTCGATGAACATGTGTCTTTTTTACATGGGACATCAGTATTGGCAGACTCTGAAAGCAGAGCTCTGGGTGGTATGATTGGGAAAACTAAGACTCTTAACATATATGGGCAATGCTTCATATACCCACTTACAGTATATCAGTGTTGTGTCTGTCCTATTCTGGACTACTCGTCTGGGGATTTAGACCTTTCAATAAAAGTACGAGTGTACATAATAGTGCAAATCGATACTTCCTAGTGGTCCATAAATATGCGCCTAAATCTGTGTTAATGGTGACATGTGGTGGGTGCCATGTGAAATCAGGTGGAAGGCAAATATGGTCAATTTGTGGAGCAGAATGTTTGAACTACCAAACAGCTGGTGGGATCTCTCAATAGAAGGCGAATGGGGGTCAGAAATGCGGGATCTTCTTCATGAGCATGGGCTTGAGCTTCTCTACAGCCACAGACAGAAGGTGGATGTGGAGATGTTCAAAGAACTTGACATGGCAAAGTATACAGATAAATTGGTGGAAGAAATTAATCAAAAGCCAAAATTACGTATTGTCTATTTAAAACTGCATGCGTATAAATGCGATAATGTGTAGTGTATGACCTATCAAAGAGCCTGCGTTCTCTCTGTGCCCAGTTAAACTCTGGGATATTACCATCACAAATTGCAACTGGTCGATATACTGGAACTGAAGAAGACCAACGATTAAGTCATTACTGTGAGCTTGGAGAAGTAGAAAGCAAAAATCACTTTTACTGTTCTGTCCATTTTATGACGACCTAAGAAACAAACTCTTTGATAAAGTACCAACACACATAGGCGTGCTCCATGATAGTGATATAATTACATTTCCTTTTAATAACCACATATTCACAATATGTAATTGTATTTATAAAGCCTGGAACAGAAGGGAACACACAACAAGCAGAGAAGCAGGCTCTCAGAGTGAATCTTACACAGCATAACTTTGCCCTGGGTATAAATGAAAAGATGTATGCACTGTATTTTAAAGCACCATCTCTCTTTCTGTGTGTGTCTCTCTCTCTGTCTCTCTCACTTTGTTGCTGTTGCTTTACACACACAAAAAAGTCCCCCATTGTGGTATAAAGGTTCATCTTATTATCTTAAACCAGAAGCAGCATAAAGTGAGGCTGTCCTTCCTCACTCCCAAGGAAGACCAAACAAACAAATATGCACTATGCAATACCTGATTTATTTACTAAACACAAATTAATCAACAGATTTAAGAGAAAGCAAATACCAAAATTACAAACAAAACATCTTTATCAATAACTAAACTATCTTACCTAGGATCAAATACAAATGAGAAAATACAAACATCTTACCTCCCTAACGGAAAAACAGGAGGAAAAAGATGTATAAATCAAAAGGCTACTTTCCCGTAACGCCTCCATGGACTGTTTTCAGATTCAGAAGAATGATTTAGGTTATTTAGATTAAATATACAATAGTTACAAACTCCTTTATAGTTTTACCTGATGCTGTCATGTACAACACTTCACGGTCGCGTTGGGAGTGAAGGAATGAAGGTACAGTAGGGCAAGTCTGCTACTGCAGTTCCCTTTTAAAACTTGCACCATCAACTCAATTACCAATCACCGGCAGATACGCACCATCAGCTTCCAACCAATCAGCAGCAGGCACCTGCAGCACACACCCCAAAAAAAAGAGACACGCAACACAGAAAACAGTGCCCGGCAGGGGGGCAGAACACTAGAATCATACACACAGAAATGAACAATATAAGACTCATACGACTTACAGTTATAACATTATCCCAAGGGAATTGACTTTGACGGTGTTTGGCTTACGTTAACATTACTAGATTATGCTATGTTCAGCCTTTGTTGATTAAAGCCGCATATACGGTTGTAATAATTTTGTGGTGAAATGTCATCACACTCTGTACAACTGGATCGTTTAAGATGCACGACCAATGCTCATGATTTATGTGCTCACACTGTACGGTCTGATTGTCAGGCACGACCTGAGTGCTCACTCTGTACAGGCTAAATTATAACGGAGCATTGACAATTGTCAGTAAAGTTTCCATTGAAACAGACGGAGGTTGAAGTCAGATGTATGTGTATTTCAGTTTGTGCATGGCTCAAATACAAACACTGTCAAAAACACTCTCGCTTTCTCACGCGCACAAACACACACTCAGCATCACCATCAAACACAACTCATTCTATGTTGCACAACTATTTCTATATGTACGTAGATATAGAAATATGTTTTATCTTTGATTTGATTGCTGCAAACAAAGTTTTGTGAAAGCTGTTCCTGGACTCCAATGCAGCCAGTCAACTCAGTCTTACTCCGGTTCACATCATCAGGCTGCATCCCTGGGGAGGAGTCTCAAGTTTGACAGGCGGGCATGCAGCTGAAACACTTGAAAGGACAGGCTCAAGGTAAGTCGTGGAGGAGGAGAGGAGGAGGCTTAGGCATTATGCACTCGCCCATAATCATGTTTGGTTCCTGCAGAGAGCGCACAGGAAGAGGATGCAACATGCACGCACACATACACAATGTGTGATGGAGACAATCAGCTCACACAGACACGTGGTCAAAACACAAAGCTCAAAACCATGCATGTGGACAATGAGACAGCTCCAGAAATGTGGCTTTAATGTTAACATCATGGGTTGCACATAAAGTTGACAAAAACACTAATAAATACGACTGCAACCATACTGAAGAGGAGAAAAAGGAGGGAGTGAAGACAGCATGAGGGAGAGGGAGAAAGAGGTAGTAGAGGGGGACGAGTGCAGCAGTTTTTTTAAGCGTTTGGCTCTGTTCAAATAGTTGCCATGGTTTCGAGATGTTTCCATGGAAATGCTAGCTGCCAATAAAATGAATTTGAGGAGGATCTTTGCGTCAGGTTGGCAGGAAGGTGAGAGCGAGGCAGGAGAAGGGAACAACAGAGTCGGAGATGGGGGGTAAGAGGGGAGGCCATTTCACTTAGCGAGTGCAGCAATATGTTGCATGCATTTGAAAATGATTTGGGGACAGGGCAGAGGGGAGATTTAAGGTAAACAAGATGAGGGAAACATGCCACACAATGGAAAGCACACCGAAAAGAGACTATTAACTTGGATGGCGGCTGCAGAACACGGACACAATACATAGGAGTCTGGCTGGCCGCTGATTAACAAGTTTGCAATCACACACGTTTGTGTGTGCGTCTAATAGAGATGGAATGAGAGAAGCGGAGTGTATCAGAGAGCATATGCGTGTGAAATTGGGCATGTGTGTGTTTTTTTGCACAAAACACTTTCCTTTGACTCTTTTTCATGGGAGTACACAGTGAGGAGAGCTTGTCGCATTAGCGGGGCGCCAACTCTGACGCACATCTGTTTATGTGTGTACCCAAGTATTAAAGATCACAATGTTTCATACTTTAGCTGCTCCTTCAAGAGCTTAACACGGCCTTTTAATGCTCAACCCCCCCCCCCCCCCATCCCCCTCCTCTTCCTTTTCTACCTTCTTTTCTTCCTTGCACCCTTTGTCTCACTCCATCTCTTCCTTCTCTCTCCTCTCTCTCTCCCTCTGAAGGACAGAGGTATTCCCACAATTCTCCGTTGCCATGACAACGCTGCAGCAAGAAAAAGAAAGAGAGGCCGCAAGAGTGAGGGGGCTGGGGGGGAGTGGGGAGCTGGGTGGAGGGGTTGTAGGGTGGTGGTGGGGTGAGGGGGGGGGGGGGGGGGGGGGTGAGACTGGGGATGTGTGAACAATGCTAATGCTACTTCACTAATCATTGATTGTGTGTTTTTCCCCTCTCTCTTTCTGCTTCACCACCACCACCTAAGCCAAAACTATAACACCCCACTACCCCAAGCAACAGCACTAAACACCTCGACCCTCCCAACATGCATTCCCCTCTTTTAGTTTTCATGCACTCTCCCTTCATCCTCTCAGGCTCAGGCCGGCATCCTTCTTCTGCCTGTGGTTTTAAAACTCAATCTCCACACATTGCTGTCATTGTTATCATTATTGTTATTGGGTCATTTAGCAGGCAACGTTGGTATCCACGGTAACCCGGAGAAGTGGCAGCAGCTCCTCTGTGAATACCAATATAGACAAGCATCCATCAATATCCTAGTGACTCATTATCAGTGTAATGGTGAGGCCATTGCTGTCACACCAGACTATAAATAATGTAGTCTCATTAAGCACCACTGCTGGACGTAAACAGGTCCTACATTTGTGGTGCAGGGGTGGCCACTGCATGGTCAACCAAGTGGGGACTTTGTTGGTTGCAGTGAACTGCAGGAGGGGTGCAAATGCTGCCAAAGCCTAGTTAGTTAGCTCACGGAGGTTGCCGAGGCAGCTGCATCAGAGCCTGACTGAGGGGGCTGACTCAATAAAACCAGGTTGTGGAGTAAATAAGGCTCCCACACTCCCTCGCATAGGTGTGCACGACTATAGCTCTGCCCCCGTGTCTGATGCCTGCAACCTTATCTGTTGTTCACACTTACAGGCCAACAGATATACACACATAAACACACTAAGGCAATCCTGCAGAACTGCAGTGGCTGCTGCTGCCTGTCAGTCCTCTTCTGGAGCTAATCAATGGATTGAAGACGCTGATGAAACTGAGGGAGAGAGAGAGAGAGAGAGAGAGAGAGAGAGAGAGAGAGAGAGAGAGAGAGAGAGAGAGAGAGAGAGAGAGAGAGAGAGATTCAACTCATCCGTTGCCTCCTTACCTTAAGTCATTACCACAACCACATGAATCGTTTAGCGCTGCAGCATAAAGATGGAGAGGAGCGGTGGCAGCAGTGACCACACGCGCAAGCAATGAATGCATGAAATGAAGGACCAAGTGCGCATACTGGAGGCACATCACCTTGGGAAAACACACAGTTACTCTATGTAACCAGGAGACTCAGCGCGAAGAAAAAGAGCAATTTGGAGATGAGGGTGGGAGGGGTGAGGTGGTGTTTGCACGTCAATCATCTCAAATCTGTAACAAACCTGAGAGGACTCTTAATTTGGAAGGATTATGCGACAAGTTTTTGTGTGTTGATTGCCCGTCTGCTGGATGATAATGCATTCATAATGGCATTGTGTTTGTTTGTACAGATTGTCTCTGGCTTTTTCTGCTCTAGTCTGGAATGCTGAATATCAGAGCTAATTATCCACGATAGCAGGCCGCAATCCGGCCTACTCCAACGCTCTACTGGATGTCTGGATTAGAGCATCTGAGGTGCAGACTGGAGCGTCGTATCACAAGTTAATACGCTGCAAACACTGGCACCCCCCTTAAAGTTCTGGTTTTTTTTACTGCGTACACACCTTGGCTGGTGGACTAGTGCTACGTTCATTCCTCCACCGCTGTCTGACAGAACATATGCTTTCTCTCAGGGAAAAAAAAGACATCTCTTCATGGATAGCTGTGCGTGAAATAGTGTCCCTGGGTAAATCCTTGTTATAAATTACATCTTGTGTTGTCTGCTGGATTTTTTCGACCTTCTCCTGGGATGACATATTCTCTGCTCTGTCTAACTGCAAAACTGCCGGTGTCGTACCTGCCCTTGTATGTGAGCCATGTGGCCCTGAGTGTGTAGATTTTTTCATTATGTTATGGTGTGCTTAACAGCGCGATTAAAATGTGTCATAGTCAGGTGAAAAATGTATTCCCCTTTACAGGAATTGGATAAAACTGCGCTGCCTCTTACAAACTCTGTCATGTATTTTAGCTGGGAAGGCATCAACTGATTAATTTAATTCGTAGCAGCCAAAACATAGTATCTCATCTCAAGGGCTTTATCCGATTCAAATTTTTGTTTGGTGCGGTCAATACTGATCTACTAAACATGTTTCAGCAGTTTTACCGTAGGGAAATTAAGATCCATGTTTTTACTTGTTAGTCGTACATGTTATCAGAGTTTTCCATACGTCAGCTGTCATCCAGGCATTTAAAACAAAACACAAGCCTGCTACTTTCACAGTGTTTCAAGACATAATGCTCTTTTATATGTTCTCGTAACCCCAAAAATCAATCACCCATAAAGATGATTTTTAGGTACTCGTTCAGATGATTTAGAGTTTGTTATGATGTGGGATCTCTGTAAATAATATTAAACTACTAAATGTTAGACCTTTTCTACATTTAAAGTGTCATGAGATAACTTCTGTTATGGTTTGGGGTTCTATCACAAAAAAATGATCAATGTTTAGTTGATTGTTTAAAAAAAGGAGATTCATGCTGCATGCTGTGGGCACACACCTTCTCCATCCAATGAAGTCCCTCCCTCCTGACACACAGGACACGTTAGCAGTTATAAGATCTAACTGTTTACTTATCTTCGCGCAACAACCACTTAAGCTGTTGAAAACCCCAAAAAAAACAAAAAAATCTATATCTGCCATGAATACCTTTGTTACTTTTTTTTATGCAGGACAAAAAATATGCAGAATCAAAGAACACTTTGAGCTGTTTCAGGGCTATGGGAAATGTTACTGTAATATTTCAACAACTGGAGGATTATGGCTATGTTGTGCTGAAGTTAGCAGCACCTTGGTGCGCAGCCCCCAAAGCCTTGACAAAGAGTGTTGGAAAAAGAACTGATGTTAAACATTGAATTACTTTATTCTAAAACCATTTTATTGGTTTTAATCAACAACTGTATTTGTTTTTGAGAAGAGAAGACCTTAGCCACTAATTTGTCTCCCACAGTGAACACTGAAAGATCATTTTGAGACTCTTTTAAGAATTGGCATTCCTCTGTGTGCCTTGCCAACGCTTAGATACAATGAACAGTCTTTCAGGGTTGATAGTACTTTTTCTTTTTTTTTTACTTTGAGTAGTTGTTGATTTTAAATGATTAAAAACAGAGAAGGAGTTACCAACTGTACATCCATGGTTGTCACCTCAAATAAATTCAAAGAGAACTTGAGAGAATACTAAGCTAACACATCCTGAATAGCTGTCATAGCAAGTCATCTTTTGTTTTGTTGAAAGTGTGATCCAAACGCTAGCAGAGTAATGTCAGTCTCCTCCCACTGAAGACACCCCTATAATCATAAGATCACATTTAAGGATGTTACACACTGTAAATGTAGCCACATTTTTGTATAGCCTGGAAGGTTGTTGATTTCTCCACCTGCTGCCAACCATGCGTCCCTTAATCTGTTACACATCTGAACAGCGAAGATTTTCACACCGTGATGTCAATTTGTGCCACCTCTAATCACGTGTGCATGTAACAGCATGGGACACACAGCACACAGCACATATGTTACAGTGGCATGCGTGGGTATGCTGCGTTCATACAGTATGCAGGATGTGTCATAGGTTGTACGTGTCATCCTGTCTCCTCTGTCTCTCTCTTTCTGAGTCGCATTACCTCTCCACTGCAACCTGCTTTCTAATCAATAACTCATCTCTCCATGTCGATTCCCCTCTACCCCCACAGGAAAACAAACGTCCTTCCACAGGACAAACAAAGAGAGAGGAGGAGGAAGAGGAGAAGGGGGGAGGTACAGAGGTAGGTAGATAATTGAGAAAATACTGTAAACCCAATGTAATAGCTAAATAGCCTGTTGCAGTGGAGGAGAGGAGAGGAGGTGGGAGGCGAAGGTGAGGTGGTGTAAAGAGACAGTGAGGTGGAGGAAGAGCGATTGAAAGGGTAGCTATGGGATGGATGATTAGCCCCCGTCTCCAAGGTTACACTTTACAACTGTATCGCTGCAGAGCGGTAGAGTGGGGAGGGGGGGGCTGTTGAAGGTTGACATGCACCGTTCATCACAGAGGACTGAATTAAAGAAGACAGAGGCACCCTTTTTTCCGCTTTTTCTCAGCTCTGACCTTCACATCCAGGACTATCGCTGGCCTTGACCTCCAGGCGAAGCAGGAGGAACCACACCGCCAGAGCAGCAGCCTCCACCAACGACGACGACGACCATGCCAACGCAGCAGGAGCATCGGAGCAGAAAAACACAGACAAATGGCAGCAACGTGGAGAAGAGTGACATGCGACAGGCCCCAGAAGGGGAGAGGCAAGGGGGAGAAATCACTTAAATTCCAGCCAACTGAAATAATTGGCCTTTTCATGAGAAGGGGAGGCAGAAAACGGAAACTTGTTTGCTACTTTAGGAATCTCCTCCTCCTCCTCCCCTTCCTCAAATCTCCATGTCTTTCCTTCCAGCAGCCCTTGACAGCACCCCATCCCCTTCCAGTCCCAACAATTTTGACCCAACTAGAGCTGAGAGAGAAATAGAGCCATCTGATTGAGTTGCATGCTTTAGCATCCCTGCAGTCTGTTCCAATCTTAAGTACGTACTTTCTGCTCTACCCTTGAGTCATGTTGAAACTGGAGTCAGTGAGGTGAAAATGAGAATTGTTAGGTGGTTTTGCATAATCTATTCAGTGCGACCGCTGGCTGCCCCCTTGGTAGCATGTATGAGAAACGGAGGTGGTGTCGCATCAGCATTTTAAAGTTCCAACATGAGTCCTGTAAAGGGAACCCTCACATTTTTCTCTTACTGATAAACCTTCCAGCTCACGCATGCAGGGGACAAGTCACTTTCTTTCCTTTTAAATATGGTAATACAACTCACGCACTGCTCATGTAATTCAAACCTGTGTGTACAGACTTCATGCAAAGGAGGACAGTGCTTCATAGCATTTTTTTTTGTTTTGCTACTGCTGCTTCTTTTGCGCACACCCACACAAAGGCTGGAGGAGTAATACATAATGTGTAACTGGATTACAATAATCTGATTACAGAATTTACTGAATTTTTGGAGCAAAAAAAAGGAGAGCTAAATTGCTAGATTACCAGCTTGAAAAGAATAAACGCTTCCTGGTTTACATGTGAAAGCTGTAAGGAGGGAAACGGCAGTTTACTGGATGCAGGAGTTTCAAACATACATCATAAAATACAGTTCAGTACACCGATATCATGGTATCAAAGTTATGAACATGTTAAAGCAAAGCTTTTCTGAAGTCCTTTGGAGAAAATATAAATCTCAGGCTATGTGTCAAGTCTTCATGAGAAAATCAGAGTCATCACTTTTTACATAGCAAATGATTTACAAGTGTCAAAAAAAGACCTATTAAAATTAATAACACCTTATTTTTAGATGTTGAACACCCCAAGGAACAGCAATGTCTCTCTGATAGTTTGTCCACATATCAGACCACAATTCATCAGTAACTTAGATTTCATGGATGGAGGCTTGAAGTATCTTCTGAGGACAAGGAGTAATAACCTGGTGATAGTGAAATGCTTTAATTCAAATGGATGAACATACAGTATGTCCTTTTATTTGGTACACATATTAAATCCCCTTTATGATGGTTGTCAACAACTTTCTCTGCCCTTTGACTTTTTCTTCAGTACAATCATCTGGACACATTTTAAATTCAACATATATGATGTATATGATGATATACTGTATTTGATGAAAGAACCTTCAAAACTAAAGAGGAGCTGTTATGTGTGTTGACTGCTAATTTGGAGATGTGAGCATGCTAAGGCACTAAAATGGCATGGATAGGGTAAACCTTATATCTAATGTTATCACTTGTAACTTGTAAGGCTGTCAATGTCAGCTGTAAGCTTGAACTACTATTGGGAATAAATGAAGTCTCGCGTGAAAGCTACATCTATTGTATTATGTTTTTCTTTTAGGAGCATAACTTTTGCTGTATTCAAAACTCGTGTGCACAAGTCTGCATTCGGATTGGTGCGCTTTGGCACCCACCAAAAGTCATTGAGAGCAACTGGACTGTCATCAAACCCGCATAGTGTATAGACAGAGCCAGCTCGACATCAGGACTTGCAGCCTACTGTTTTCAGCTATTGCCAAAGTGTAAAACCTGTCCAATATTTACTCTAGTCCAGCTTCTTGCTCGCCCTCGCTCTTTTTTTCTCATTGGCTTCATCCAACACTGTCCTCTTCTGTCTCTTAGCCTCGGCCATTGTACCAAACAGTGCCGAGACGGGCTAACTGGCTTCTTAAAGGCTGGTGTGTGACGTAGTGTGGCTCCGTAAAGCAGTACGCACTTCTCTTGAGAGAATAGCCTGCCACCAAAGATACATAGTGCTGAATACAGGCGACAATGGCACACTGTAGAAATGGAATGGACGCTATAATCCCTCTTGAAAGTTATTGTACTATAAAATCGACTTTGAAACTATTTTTTAAGGTGATAAAGTTACATATTCTTGCTGTAAAAACTGAAAACTAGCAGCATTTTAAAGCAGGAAAAATAACACAGACTCCCGTATTCCATTGCTGGTTGGAAGTTAAAGATAACAACTTTCCTCTCTTAACTCTTTTTCAAGCAATTACTGTGACTAGCAACCTTATTAGTCTTATATGGGGCATCCCTGTTTGTTTACAGCATGCGAATGCAAAGTTTACATGAAGTGTTACGTGATATACATTTTCATTCATTTTAGTCTGGACAGAGATTGTTTCAGACTGAATTAAATGTTTCAATTTTATATGTATTAGTCTTGAAAAGGCCTTTGTCTTTTCACATAGACCTGTGCTTTAAAAGTTAAGGCCTAACAATGTCATGTTTGAAACTTGCAAAAAAAAATTATTTATTTTTCTCATGTGCTAATAAGGACACAGAGCACACACACACACACACACACACACACACACACACACACACACACACACACACACACACACACACACACACACAAATGCAGTTAATCTGTTGTGTATCATTGGTTGTGCTCAGCCAGCTGTCAGCAGGTTTGTCAGCTGATATGTTTAGAAGGCACTTCACTGAAAACACATCTCAGTGCGATGCCTTTGAGCTTATCGACAGACAGTTAGCTGCTGGAGTTAAGCATTAAAATAGATTAAATAAACAAACTTTAAAGGAGAATCAATGTTAACCCACCCTAACAACCCTTTCCTGCATCCCCCTCCACACATGTAAACACACAGACACAGTGAGATAATTATTGTAACCTCAAGTCAGTAGCATTCAGAAACTGACCTCTTGGCAAACCCCCAACCAGCACGAGCTAAGTGTTCACCGCAGGCTAAATAGCATCCCACGAACAACACACACACACACACACACACACACACACACACACACACATACACGGGCAGACGTGGGGCGAAGGCGGAGGTCAGCCACTTGGGTCACGATACACACCCTGCAGCCAGCCGGTCTGCAGCCTCTGTGTCAAATCAGCTTTGACACACTGACACAAAGCCTTCATAAACACACACACACACACACACACACACACACACACACACACACACACACACACACACACACGCACACACACACACACACTCAGAGACTGCAACACTGCTGCGGCACACTGGTGGAAAAAAAAAAATGATTCTGACAGAAAGAAGAGGGGGAGGCTCTCAGAGAAAAGAGCAGCGATGAGGAAGAACATGCACATTTCACTCACACACACACACACACACACACACACACATACACACACGAGCCAGAAAAACAAACATTGGACTTCCTCTTGCTTTCTGATTTAATACAGCCCCACAGTAAAAAAAAAACACCCCAATCTTCCTTTGAATTTTGTGAAAAAAACGTTATTTTTATTTCATAAATTTCTCAGTATGGCACATGAACAGAGTTTGAATGTTCTGAAAAAGATTTGGCACAGAACCTTGAAGCAGAACAAATCCACCCTCCTCCATTCACGCATACACACTCTCTCTCTGACACACACGCGCGCGCAGACCCACACCCCTAGGGACATGTTCCTCCAGTGTTAATACGTACATCTGTGGTTATAACAGGTTAAAACACAGTCTTTAAAAACAATCACAAGAACAACCATAGTCAATATTGCAGAAGAGAAGCCGAAGCGAAACAAAGAAGCAGATGGAGTGCCATGTTTAATTGAACAGAGGGAAGGAAATATCAGAAGCCTTGTTTTTTCTATGTTGTTGTTGGTTTTGTTTTTCCATTTTCCTGAGAGGGGATCAGAGTGATGCGGGGGGCTAACAGGAGCGTGGGAGATTGTCTGTGTCTATGTATGAGAGTGTTTGTGAGGATCAAGGGGTTAATACAGAATCACAAGTTGACATCTAGCTGCAGGGTGGTGAAAAATGGCAGCGGGAGAAGGTGGGAGGGTTGAGACAGGAAGCGTGAGGTAGATAGAGAAGAGTGAAGGAGGGGAACAGGAGGGTTAAGGGGATGAGGAGCAATAGTAAAGGGAGAAAAAGGGGGGGGATAATGTGAGACGTACTCCTGAAAGAGAGAGAGGGAGAGGCCGTGACTGTGGCTTTAGCTACATTTCTGAAGGAGAGGGTAAGAAAAAGGCAGAAGAGCAGGAGAAGTCAGCTGTGCTCCTCCTCTGCCTCTCCTAGGTTGGGGACGGAGAGGAGTCATTCCCCCTCCGGCGCTGGCTGACATATAAGCACCACAGCGGCCTCCTTCCTCCGTCATGTCTTTATCTCTGCTGCACACAGATACACAAACACGGATACTGTGCGCACTCGAGTGCACACAAGTATGCACGCAAGCCACTTGGACGTATGCATAAATATGCATACTTATGCTGCTCATGCAGATATTACACAAACACATACACTAGCGCACTGAGCCGGGGCCCCTGTGTGTGTATGATACATCGCACACACATGCAAACACACTCTCACATGTGGACTAAAAGCCTACAAAGATATGGAGTGACAGGATGCCTCTCATTGTCATCTTTCATTCCTCCTGCCATCGTCACATCTCTTTTCAATCTATCTCCCCTGTCTCTCTCTCTATTTCTGTCTCCCTCCGTCTTCCCTTGTCACTCTTTCCTTTGGGCGCAGTGGGGTGGGGGAGGCCCTGAGGTGACACAGAGACTCCACCGCTGGGTGAACCTGGTGAATGCTGCAAAGCCATGACCATGGCCCTATATGAAGGCTGCTGTAGCGCCCGCTATCAGGTTTAAAAAATATTTAACATAGAAAGTTAGTTTCAAACAGATCGGAGCAGGAATTGAAGCAGACATGAAATGAGTGTATTAAGGATCAGACTGGATAAAAAAAATCAGCACCAATGAGGAAAAAGACAGCATGCCTCACTGGCTGACATGGAGGGGGTGGAGAAGAAAAAAAGGGTAAAGAAGAATCAATATCTGCAGTAAAAACTGTTTGCAACTTTCTCCTGTTTTTTTGTTGTTTTACTATTTCACTCATCTTGGAGGCTTTTTTTTGGGTCAGGCTGGACTTCCTGCTCTGGCTTTCACTCTCTTAACACAACTCCTGACCCTTGGGTGAGAGAAGGGCAATAAAACTTCTCCATGGAGGATTGAGACTAAATTTATGTCGATAACAATGATCAACTTAGGCCGGTTTTAATCTCTGTGGACACTCCAACACAAGGAATAATAACTTCATTCAGTTTGAACACTCACACGAAAGAGGAATTAACACCACTCATCCTTCAAGAATAGGAAATTGTTCATCAAAAACAATTGTAACATGAATGTAATTACAGGAAGCGGAAGCTCAAGTAGCAGCCCACTCACTGCACATCCTGAGTTCACCTCTGTCCACTGAAGAGCAATAGAGAAATACTTTTACACTAAGACTGCTTTATTCAAGTTTTTTACTTTTAATCAGCAAGTGTGTTTGTGTTGGAAAAAAGGAGACCTCTGTGGAAGATTCAGCTACCGGTACAATCTTCATGAATGATGAACATGAAGGGAATCCTGAACTAAAAACAGCCCAAGCTCCTAAAAAACAAGCTAAGGGAATGTTAGCACTAACTTGGCTATAGCTGCGTCTCTTGTCGCCAGAGAGACAGTCATTTTAAATGTTAAGCTGCTTTATTTCATTTTTTAAAGATATTAAAGGGACAGGTCTATTGTTTTGGAGAACATGAGACATGGGAACTCAGTTCCTGTTTTATACCCTGGGAAGCTGAACACTGAAAGAACACTAACGTACACAAGCTGAGCTCTTAGCAACAAGCTAAGCTAATGTTAGCTGTGGTCCTCTGACATGTGCTCCAAGCATTGATGAGACTGGTTTTGAGTGTGATTCCTTCTAATTAAGTTTTTTACAGTGTTTTTTTAATTTATTTTATTCTACATTAACAAAATTAAGCCTGCAAACTTAAAATGAGTGACTCACAACTTTATAGGGCATGCAAGTTTCTACAGTTTTGGTTTGGCTATTTCTCAGACAGAAAGCATTAGGAAACTAAAAATGGTTGTTGTATTGATAATGATAAATATAGAAACTAATATCATGTTTGTATTATTGTCTAGCCCTGCCAAGTTCTGGTTTGACCTCGCACTCTCCCACTTCTGCCTCGTCAGCAGATAGATGTGGGTTAGACAGCTCTATTATCAAACACGCAGCATATATCCATATGGCGGTCGCTATCTCCTCTCTGCCCTCCATACGGTGCTCCAACCAGACCTGAATTTACACTTCAAAGCAGGGAACTGTATCCTGTGGCCTCCGCCCAGCTTCAAACAAACATCAGACAAAGCAGAGTATGATGCCAAGCCAAGGTGTCCATAAACAGTAAATCTGGGAGCACGGCTGCTGTGTGCATTTGGAAACTTAACAGTGAGCGTGTCCCCATGAGAGGAGCAGTGCTGCTGGGTCAGCACTTCCTTTAATGGTTTCGTACAGTTACATTCGAGTGCAAGTCCAAGAGTCCACACACATCACAGGACCGGAGGGGGGGGGTTTTCCACAGTGCTCCGGGGCATGGAGCCACTCCAGAAGTACGAGTCTAAATTTGAATGCCCAATCTTTTCATTCGTGTTGTCAATAGAAGCTTTTCCCTAAGAATCTCTTTTGAACCTCACCCCACGAAGCTGTGGGAGAATTTCACCAGCGCAGAGGAGTTTTCACAGTGCAAATAGAAAAATGTAATCACTCCACTAAAGCTCAAAAAAGTCTGCAAAGTCTGCAGCTGCAAGGTTTTAACATGACAACACTGATATCCTCCTTTATAAAGCATTCATGTGAAGCTCGCCGTTAAGCAGCGCGCCGACTTTACAATTCCCATTAATGGATACTTTACAATTACACGGGCTGTGAGCGTGTCCATTTTACTATTTTCACTGAGTGTGTGGATTTTCCTCAGCTGCAGTTCACAGGCCTGCTGACCCGCAGCTGAGTGACACACACAAGATAGTCATCTGGGCTGAGACACCACTCATCACTCTCACGTCACGGCCCACACACACTGACAAGTCCCCCCCCCTCCCTGTCCAGCTCCACACAGCTCAACACTGGCAAGGCCAAACTGAAACGGACATCTTGTGACCGCCGACACGGTTACCAAGGCAACAAGGAGGTAAAACATGTGCTAATGTCCAGGCCGTTCGCAAATTAAGGACACCTTCACAGGATATAAAGCAAACGCACAGGAAACCGTTAAAGGGTTTGTATTAACCTCCACTGCACTCAAATTGTTAAAGAAAGCCCCTCCTCAAACAGTCAATCACCGGTCAGTCAGTGCTTGTGTGTGTGTGTGTGTGTGTGTGTGTGTGTGTGTGTGTGTGTGTGTGTGTGTGTGTGTGTGTGTGTGTGTGTGTGCGTGTGCGTGTGTGTTAGTGTGTGATTTCATATGTGCATGTGTATATGAAGTTTAATGATCGGCTTCAAGGCAGGGCTTTCACAGTGATGACACAGAAAAATGTCTGCACAGATCACATCTCCAAGCAGCAGAAGCATCATGGCAGTGAAACACACACAAAGAAAGAATTTGTCATTTTCTCATAATGTGACTGAACAATACGGTGCATGGTGGCATAGAAAAAAAACTGGTGCCACCAAATCGACCCTTGGACCTGCATGCCGGTGACAAATCCAGCCCCTTGACTGCCAAAAATCACACGGCAGAGGCCAACAGGACGGATGCCGCTACCGCTGCTAATGCAGGGGGGTGGGTGGGGGGTCCTCAGAGACACAGTGGCACACAAAACACTGCAACACTTAACCCAATCATAACAGCCATCATATGGGAAGATGAACTTTTAGCTCTATTGTCTTTTGTGGTTTGATGCTTCTGGCCTCTGCATTCGGGAGAAAATTAAAGCAGTGCCTTGCATCATCCACCACGTGTATCAATAATGCATCGAGCGCAGCTGTCTTTCACTGCCATTTTTAAATGGAGGTAGGGCAGACAAGAAATTAAGCAGTGTGCAACACACACTTGGCTTGTAGCTCCAAGGTTAACACCCCTGCAACACTGCCCTCAGGGACAGGCACAAGTTCAGCCTTGGCTTCTGACACCGCCTGACACAAAGATACTCTCAACTCATAACACAAACATTTTAGTCTGTAACATAGAAATCTTTCATATGCTATACAATATGACTTATAGTTACATCCCTGTCAGGGCAATTATCTTTAAATACAATTGCTGGAAATGCAAATGTAAAATCACTTCAGCTATACAAACATAGGTGTGACTGTTGTGTAAAGCAGAGATGGGCCAAAACAATCAACTGTTACACCTCGCCGTCTACGTAATTGTTATGAAGGCATAATGGTGGCGGCAGAGTTAGTAGCAGAGGCGTAACAGAGGCAAAACAGCAACTCTGTAAACGTTTGAACCAGCAGAACAAATCAAAGTGGGGGTTAGGGTTAGTGCGTGTGTGTGTGTGCGTGCCTGCGTGCGTGTGTGTGTGTGTGTGTGTGTGTGCGTGTGTCTGAGTGTGTTTGTATGGGAAGCTTGCGTTGTTTGTTTAGAAGTCGGGACCTCATGCTTTAATAATGCCGTAACGCTATGGATCAAATACACATCAGAACTCCAAAATAAAGTGATGCAGGGTTCAATGTCAAAATACAAAGGCTAAGTGATTGCGGAGCGTCATTTTGTCACTGAGGCAGAATCCCAATGTAAAAAGGGCTGCAAACTCACTTAGTAACTTTTAGAAACATTTTGGGAAGTTCCCTGTGGGTGGCGGTCTAGGTCAAGGGATGAGTCAAACAAAAATGAAAAAGAAATACATGTATTTCATCCCACAACACGTGGTTGACATAAACTTCAACAAGTAATTTTTGTGCCTGAACAAATCTGAACAGGCTACGATGGTGTTTTTCACGTTCATAATATCACTTGGAGGCACATGCAAAAAAAAAAGAATGTGTTCATTTCAGACCTTAATTACATCACGATTAACATGTTAACGCTGACAGCCCTCATTTCCAATAAGTAGTTTGAAAGGATTTGGAAATAACTTCATTATAATGCAGATTTGTAAAAAGAGAGAAACTGTTTGTCAGGTTTCTAAGCAAGACGAAAAAGTAAACTAGTGTACTTTTAAAAAGCTTGCTTTTTGATAAGAGTTCAGATGGACCAAGACACTTTTAAAAGATGTCAGAAAATATACTGTACACACTCATTAGAATTTCTCCGATCTTCTGGCTAAAGACATGAGTCTTACAAAAACTGTAACTAGACTTGACCCTTGATTCTTAACTTGGTGTCAAAGAGGAGAAGCATGTGTTCTGTTTAGAGTTTGGCCTGATCGAACAGACTTTTTTTTCAGTAAGGATCACCCAAATATGAAGAGAGAGACACAGTGAGAAAGTGGAGGCTGGAGCTGCTTAAGCAAAAAAAAAAAATCTGTTTTTTTCTTGAAGTGTCAGTGAGAAGATCATGAAGTAGCCTGGAGCTGAGAGACACAGACAGATTTAGTTTGAACTGGGGGATTTAAAATGGAGGTCTGACCATCCCCTCCTCCCTTTTCCACTCCTTACACAACCTAAAGAGCGATTGCCCACCTGAACATGCACACGCACACACATATGCACACACATACACACACACACACACACACACACACACACACACGGAGCAGCATTGCAATAATGGTGTAACATCTTTAGCCACAAACAGCGTAACACTTCACATGTCCTGATTTCTCTGCCTTACACAACAGTACAACAGGCTTTTTATTATCCAGCGCTGCGCACACACACATACACTCACACACACACACATATTGTTTTGTTCTTCACCTATTTCCCTGAATGGTTGAGCAAGAGGGTCCCTTCCTGCACAGTAAAAACAGTATTTCCATTAGAGTGTTGGGAGTGTGTTCGGCTCTCTGTGACTCAGACACTGCAGCACTGTGACTTTGTGTCTCCGGCTCAACCGCTGCTCTCTCTAACAGCGAGCCTCAATAACATCCCCTCTGGTTTGTGCCACTTCACACCAGCTATAAGGGCAACACATAAAGCTTTTCCCAAAGTGATCATCTACAGGCGATATGCAGGGCACGCTCTTTTTTGAGGAATTAGGGCTAAATAGCTTTTGTAACAGTCCTTGCTTTTCAGCCACACAAACCTGACACAGAAACGCATGCTCATACCCAGGAGCATGCCCGCATGATAATGTCTCTGTTATTTGCACACACAGAGGCAGATGAATATGTAAATAACTTGTGAGGAGAATATGGATCCCTTGTGCTGGGGAAGGAATATGTTAATGACTGGTGCAGGGAATGAGTGTTAATCACAAGTGTAGGGTGCATAAATGCGTTTAGAAATGGTGTGAGGCCTATGCAAATGAAACACATAGGGGATAATTGCATGTAAACCGCATGATGCACTGACAGGGGTGTGAGAAATATAGATGCAGGTGTAAACAAATCACAAACATTAACAAGAAATGAGGAAAAAGTCTGAGCAATGGATGCCAATGGATGAGATTTTATACCGTCTGCTCTTATCTGTTTAGCATTCGAAATCAAGACCCTGTGATAAGGCCTGTCGCAGCGGCAACAGTTACCAGGGAAACCTGATGGCAGGATGCAGAGGGCTGGGGGGGGGGGGGGGGGGGGGGGGGGGGGGGGGGGGGGGGGGGGGGGGGGGGTGGGGGGGTGGGGGGGGGGGGGGGGGGGGGGGGGGGGGGGGGGGGGGGGGGGGGGGGGGGGGGGGGGGGGGGGGGGGGGGGGGGGGGGGGGGACATATGCAAGGACATGGGTACAATGCTAAGGCTGATTTGCTACCATTGAAGGAAAAGTGGCAAGCTCTTCCAGATATGGCACCTTAATGAAACAAGACTGACAAGTGGCGAAGAGGTGCTGTACAAGTTGCTGATGTTGCCGCCGTTTGGTGCATTTTGTCTGAGTTTGTAGTCATGGCAACGAGGTGTTGATATTGCGCAACCGCACTCTGAACACTGAGATGGCGATGACATTCAGGAAAGCACTAAGCGAGTGTGAGTGAGCTTGTAAACCAGAGCAGGGCCTTTCCTGTCCCTCTGTGCAGAAGAAAAAAAAAAGGACCCAGTGCTTACCATTTCACATTCGCAAGGTCTCATCTCAAGCAGAGCCAAAGGGATACAAACAGTGATACTACAATTAAAATCATAACAAGAAGAAAACAAAAAAAATAGCCACCAAATTTCACAGACTTCAACTGCCATTGTATGTGCCAGGTTTTTTTAATTTTCAAAGTGACCTCTGCTAACAGAACATCTCTCAGAATTATGACCAGTGTAATTAGCTAATTATAATAACAATATTACAATAAAGATAACACTTGATTTAAAAAAACAGAAAATAATCAAACTTGATAAAAACCCAAAATGAAAAACACTTATCATAATAATTTTGTATTTTTTTTTAAAAGAGATCTATAAGCTTCTATATTTTTTTTCATTTAATTGTCCTTTATCTTTAGAAAAAATTCACCCACCACTGTATACTGTACTGTATGTTACCTTCTGCTTCACTGAACGAGCTCTGCTTACCTTTAAAAATGCTCGTCAGTGCCTGTCGTCCATTTAGCTCCCTGTTGCCATGAAATCCACTCATACACGATAACACTGAGATACAGTTGTGAAATAATCCCCTGCAAAGGAGCAGTCTTCGTCAAAGGTTCATGTCCAGTCTTAACTGTGTGATAACATGAGGGGTCCTTCCTGCTCAAGACATCAGAGCAGACGAGTCAGTGAGGGCTGGAATGAGGAAGCCATTTTTGAGGGCCAGGTTATTTCCTGCGGATGCATGTGGAGTTCACTTAGTGGCACGCTGAGTCCGCCCCAGTGCTAATTGTTAGACGGAGTCCAACTGGATCAGTCACTAAACAACTTCAGTGTCATATACAAATGAAAAAATATGTATTCTCAGCTATCTATAGGCACAAGTAGTAATAATAATAGTCATGTCAATGATAACAATGATAACATAATCACAATAATATGTCATATCTTCATTTTGAAAGATCGTTTACGTTGGAACTGGATCTAGAATGTGTTTCTAGCGAGCATGCTAGCATGTGTGACATTTTAGTAACAGTAATAATACAGCAAAATATTGTAACACATTGTCCATTATTAAATGGCCATTATGACAAATAAAGCTAATGCCTGTTATCATTATTACCATTATGAGTATTATTATTCTTACTCTAGCTATGCTGTATACCAAATGATGAAGAGCTGTAGTCTTATTTCATATTTTTCGCAGCAGATTGTAAAGATTTCCCTTCTGCAGTGACCCTGTTTGTGTGAACGAGACAGGAGAGGGAAAACACTTTCGTGTGGCTACAAAAAAGTCAAGACCCAAAAAAATTCACTCAAACACATTGCCAAGTTGTTGTTTTAGCTCCCTCTCAACGGATGCCGCTCTCCCACATGTGTTCTTATGCAGCACAGTCAGAGCGGCCATCTTGTTCCAAGTTCGGAAAAGTCATAAGGGAGGGTCACTACAACAACTTTGTGTATCTTTTTTTTTTTTTTTACTATTCTTCAGACTCTGTAGTTTTAAGTCTGAAGCTTGATAAAGATTCTTTATAATTAATTTCTTTGAATGAAAATATATTTACGGTATATATAATATGTACTTTCAGTCTGTTTTATATCTCTCATTGTCCTTTATGCCATGGGAATGATCTGTGTTCAATTTCCCATGATAAACCACTTGTCCTCATTCAAAGAAGACAGAAGTCAGTCAGGTGTAAAGGGGAAATAAGGTGAGAAATTAAGAGTGAAACCACTCTGAAACAAAAATATTTGTGTGTTGTTTTCTGTCTCCCTTCACTGTCTGATACGTGTGTCCTGGATAGAACCGTTGCACTGCTCTAAATTAGCTTTCTCTGCTTTGTGTTAGTGCTTCCTGGAAACCTGGGAACAAAACAATTGTTTGTCATCAAGAGTCTCTGCCAAACACTAATACGACAACATGTTCAATGGCCAATGTTATGTCGCTCTTCAAATATATGAATTGAATGTGTCTTGATATATGAATTATTCTGTATTCAACCTAAAGAAGCGCATTACTCATGTATTATTTATAGCTTTCAAATGTGATTGTGTAGGCAAATGAAAAGAGTTGGTTTCAGCTTTGGCGAAGACTACTGTAGGGTTAACAGGCGACTAATTGATTCCAATGTTTGGCATGTATATCTTATATGTTTGTTTCTGATTGAGTTTAAAAGCATGTGCAAACGCAACTGTTGGGACTAGTGCTGATATGATATTGTACTCTGTCACCTTCTGTCTTACTTCCTGCTTCTTGCTGTCAACAGACTGACAATGTAAAGCAGGGACATTGTGAAATATAATCTTTTCTGGAATCTGTCCACGAGGACAGTAGACTACAATCAGTCTTGTTTACCCGGTCTCACAGGTTCTTTACTGTCTCACTGTCTCTATTAAGCTTATTTAACTCTTATTCCACTCTCAATTTACTTAAATTTGAGTCTCTTGCACATTTTCCTTGGAGCCACTCTTAAAAAGCAGGGGCTCATTCTGGCTTTTCCCCATAAGGCCTTTGAGAGAACTGTGGAGACCCAACTGGGGCAGGGGCACAGGGGAGGGCAGGGTGCCACATGTGGGTGTTCCTCCACTGGTAGAGGTTGGAATCTGGGAGCAGGATATGGACGTGTTCTGAGAGCAAGGTGAGGGGTTGTTGTTATTGTTGAGGCCCACACCAGAACCTGTGCCGATGCCTAGGCCCATCATGTTGTTGTTAAAGTGATGGGTTTTGTAGTAGTGGTTGAGGTGCTCCGATCGCGCCAGATTTGGCAGGTTGACTATCTCCGGATGGTGTAGCCTCAGACTCTGGCCCCCTCCTAATCCACTGTTTCCAGTCTGGGTCATGGTGGAGCCTCCTGAGGATGCGCTGCCCCGACCGCTGGCCCGGCCCCCAGCTCATCCTCCACATTAATGATCTCAATGGCTCGAGCAGGGCCATGGTGCTTATGAAGCTGGTGCTGCTTCCTCAACTTATAGAACACCACCAGCATCACCGCTGCCATGAAGGTAATGGCTACGAAGCAGCCGATGATGATCTTGGTGGTTTTCATCACATCATCCAGGCCTGAGAAGCCTGGTTCAGTGATTGGCACAGTGAAGCTGGGTCTAGTGGCCCGAGGAGAGGATGAGGACCAGCCGGCTGACAAAGAGGACGCTGTGGTAGAAACATGTTCCGGCCACAGGTGGCCCGAGGGAGTTGGACCAGGGTGGACACGAATGAAGGTCTCGTTGATGGCTACCAGTGCAGACTCCTCTTCTCCTGGGGTCTCCACTGTTTCCACAGTGACAGTTGTGAAGTAGGTGTTAGTTGACACTTGCATCAGCAGCAGTGACATTGAGGACAGCAGTTGCCGTTGTGTTGCCAGCAGCATTGGTCACCATGCAGGTGTATTGGCCCGTGTCACGTAGAGTGACATTTGTGAAGTTGAGCGTGCCATCATGCAGGACAGATATCCGAACCCGGTAAGATCCATGGGTCATTAGGGTTCCATTAGGAGTGATCCAGTTGACCGATGTTGTAGAGGTGCTTGTACGACACTTGAGCTCAGCTGCCATACCCTCAGTGACATTGAGATCTGTAGGTGGCTCCATCAATGACAGGCGCATAAACACGTAAAGTGGCTCTGGTCAAGCTCTCCAATGTATTTACCCTTTAAGACTGGTGGAGCATGGCAGCGGGCACAGCAGGTGGTGTTGCTGGGCACTGTCTCCTTCAACCACCAACTAAGCCAAAGCACATCACAGTTGCAGATCCATGGGTTGTGATTGAGGTGGACCCTCTCCAGCTGGTGCAGAGGTGTGAAGAGATCATGGGGCAACGAATGCAGAGAGTTATGTGACAGGTTGAGCTCCTCTAGGCTTTTCAGGTCATCAAAGGCGTTACGCTCAATGACAGACACCTGTGAGTGCATGAGCCACAGTTTACGGAGAGACACCAAGCCTTGGAAGGAACCAGGACGTATGATCTCCAGCCTGTTTCCTGACAACTCCAGCTCCTCCAAACGCACAAG
Organism: Tautogolabrus adspersus; assembly: GCA_020745685.1. Taxonomy (NCBI): domain Eukaryota; kingdom Metazoa; phylum Chordata; class Actinopteri; order Labriformes; family Labridae; genus Tautogolabrus; species Tautogolabrus adspersus. The sequence goes on from CM036553.1 coordinate 17,030,961, forward strand.
GGCTGTCAGTTTGGGAATGTCCTTCAGCCCACACATGCCAAGGTTAAGGTATCGTAGATTAATGAGGCCAACAAAGGCTGCATCAGAGATGAAATCCAACTTCTTGAGCTCACCCAGGTCCAGGCGACGTAGCGAGGGCACTCGGTGGAAGGCATAGCCCGGCAGAGTCTCAATGGGGTTGTTGCGCAGCCACAGCTCCCGCAGTTTGCTGAGGTACTCAAAGGCATGTGATGGCACCAGTGTGAGGCGGTTGTCAAAAAGCTCCAGTGTGTTGAGGTTGGGGAGGCCATTGAATGCTCCGACTTCAATCTGACGGATCTGATTCTTTGAGAGCTGGAGGATCTCAAGGTGCCTCAAGTGCTTGAAAGTGTCTGACTTGATTACCTGGAGAAACAGATAACAGAGTTACTGTACAACATGTAGAATAATTGACATTGATTACAACTAGACATTTAGGTTTTTCTGTGATAACATTGGACAATGGAAGGGTTTGGATAAGGTTAAAAGGAGGAAATCAATTGTGTTTAACATTTTTCACAGTGTGAAAACCAGGTATCTTCATTCAAGGTGGCTCTGTTGTTTCTAATGAATGGAAAGCAAAGTACATAACAACATATGTTTGTTTTTTCCGTCACAGGTTATAACTATTAAGAGTTACATACAGTGTAAGACTTAGTTGAATTTTCAGTTGCTCTTAGATTTTTATTTGTTTTACTTAATGGAAGACATATTCATTTACATATATGCCGCACTAATGCTGAATCATTATTTATTTACATTTGGAGATGGTTTTGATGAGCAAAACATTTCACAACCATTTAAAGAAAGTAAAAAAAACATTGTCAATGAATGATTCAAAGAAAGACATGGATATGGCTGAATGCATAATTAAATAAACAAACCACACAAATATAAATGATTCATTGCTCTGCTAATAATGGAAACAGCTGACCCTTCCACTCCACTGACTAGTGCTGCTGTCTGCAGGGGAAGGGGAAGACTCCTACTGACTGCTGACAACAAGCCAGTTAACACGTGACTCTCAACCTCATTTTGGCTACAAAGACCCCCCTAACCTGTGATGTTACCTCCATGACATGGGAGTCTTTTTAAGAGATATCTGCATGTAAATGTAAAAAAACAGTAGGTAAGAGATAGACATTTTGATAGTGGAAATAGTCTGTTTTTTAACAGTAACATAGGTAGTGTTGACTCATTACCCAATCCAGAGTTAGAATGCATTGGCTAAATGCAATCCCAGGACCCATTTGCTATGCTCTAACAAAGAATATGCTTTCAATTAATCTCTATACACATATCTGCATATACTTGCTCAGACTGTAAACAACGACCAACAAACAGAAAAAGACATTATTGCCCAGAAATCTGTAATCACTCAGGTAGTGATGACATCTCCTTTTCCTCCATTTTAGTTTTACAGACAACTAAAGCTTTACAAATAGATTCAGAAAACTCCATCCATCTTATTTAATGAGAATAATAACATCAAAAAATACAAATTATGGGGTACTGAGGGGGCGAATGGCAACAAAGTATTCAACTTAATCTGTTGCTCAATGCTCATGTTCAACAAGCTGTGTTTCACATAAAGCGGGTGTTAAAACATGGCTTTATGCTACATCTCAGCTCTATCATTAACCTACTGCTTTTCCTAAAACCGATCACATTTAAGCACTTTCTCCAGACTGAAGGACATTTTACTTTGTTTGTTTAATTAGACTCAGGGGTCTTTCTACTTTCCTTGGCAATAAACAGGAAATGAGTGTTGTTCTGTTAACACCAAGGAACACCACAGAGGAAGGATCTGTGACACTAAACAAATCTATCCATCAAACTGTCTTAATATTCTGTGTGCCACTTTTTTAAAATACATGTTTGAAATGAATTTAATTTAGGTTGTTGTTTATTTCCTGCAGGGAGAGGTCTGAAAAAAATGTGACTGCAACAGGACCTGGACAGCACCCACTAGTGTCTAACTGGACATCATTTGGCGAAAAGTTGAAGACACACACACACAACTAAACTGTCTTTAAATCTCGGACTGTTTGAGAAATGTGTGGCTAAAGCCCCTCTGCGCGACTCACAGAGACTCCTGGAGTCAGGCCATTGCCTCTTCTGTATGTAGAGCAGGAGCGGGGGGGGAAGGGGGGGCATGTTAAGAGGGGGTGGGAGCTGTCAAGGCTTTACTCTCAGGGTACTCAGTGAAGGGAAAAATAAGCCACAGAATCTAGGATGCCTTCAGGTGTTAAAACATTTTTAGATTTTTAATCATTTCAAATGGGGCTGCAGGATACACAAAATGAATCAGAATTTGTAGGCTAAAAATGAATCGGGACCAATATTTTCATCATTATTTATTTAAATGTATTTATTTGAACTGATTCTCTTTAAACCTTCCAATTCAAATGAACGTTATGACGTGAAAGTCACGTAATGTTGAATAAGATGTTTTTTTTCTGAGGACGGACGCACTGGACAATTTGAACAATGTTTATGGATATTTGTTGGATTCCATTAGAGGAGATAAGATGTGGTGGAAATGAATTTAAAATCACAAAAGAACAAAGCACTGTCAGCAACACGAGGAAAGATCCAATTACCTCAAATGCTGCTGCAAAGAGTAAAATCAACCCACTCTGTTTATAAATGTGGAGATTCATGTGCTTTGTATCGATGGTTTGTGGTTAAATGATCTTCCCTCGCAGCTGTAAAGCCACAAAACGATGTCTGGGGACTCTAGATAAATTGGTAATGCATACAAAAGGCAGCATGGTGTCATGGAAATATGCCTTACTTTCAATTCATAAAATATTCCCTCAGTGCAGGAGAGGCTTAAGTGCCTTTTTTCTATTGCTGTTTACGATAGAACTAAAGTTTTTAAGCGAAAACCTGTATCTACAAGTTAATCCTCACATCCACAACTAGCTGCCAAAACAATTGTTCCAACTGGTTATGCAAATGCACAAGTGTTTCAGACACGTATGTGAATGTCTCTGTAGGCATTTATCTGTGTTCAAAAGTGTTTTTTCTTGAAGTTGCTTTTTCTCCCCAATCAATGACTTCATGAACAGTAACGTTATGGATCAATAACTGTAATCAGATGTGTCAAATGGCTACTGTAAATGCTGAAAAGACATTGTGAGAAGCTGACATGTTTAATATGTAAAAAATGTCCATCACTAAATCACACTTATTATCACAATAATGAATAGGCTACGGGTTCCCTATGTAGGAATTATGAGAGAGCTGAGCGTGTCTATGCTCAAAAGCTGGCTTATGTCATCAATGGACAAAGTATTCAGATAGAATGTGAGGGACCAATTTTGGCAAAAATTGTCTGGCTGTTTCCCCCCTGCAGTCTGGCCTCTATATGGACTGTAGTAGACAAGAGGTAGGGGTAAATAAGTTTATACTCCATTGTACTCCTCTTTCTAATTACATTTGGCAGGTGTTTATATTTTTATACAAGACTCCTGTGTAAAAAAGCAAACCACAATCAACCCTAACAAGATGTGACCTGGCGAGCAAATATTTACCTGTATGGAGTTCTCCTGCAGGTTGAGGTATCGAGTGTTCACGGAGATACTCTCCGGCACCTCATCCAGGCTCTGCCGGGTGCAGATGACTCGACTGGCCTGGTTGGAGCAGGTGCAGTGGGAGGGGCAGGAGGAGGCGGCTCCCACCAACTCCGGCCCAGGGAGGAGGAGCCGCAGTAGCAGCTGGGCCAATAGAAAGAGGAAGGGGGAGGGGCCGGGGAGGCAGGTCAGCGTGGCGATGCGCATGGCAACTGGGACATGACCCTGCTCTTTAATCCGGATGTACAGGTGATCTGACTCCACACTGGTGGATGTGCGAAAAAAGGTTTATCCAATCCCTTTGGTCCTCCAGCGACAATTTGTTCTTTCTAATTCTGCATCCTCGGAGATGTTTTGTGTCCTCTGTCGATCTCTGTGTTTTCTCCTCTTGTGTCTTGAACATAGAAATATGCAGATAAACAGATGTTATTCCCCTTTTCTCTCCAGCAGTCTGGGGATTTGAGCAATGCTTTTTTTGAAGTGAGAGGAACCCAGGAGTGACTGTGTAAGAACAAAAGAGAGAGAGAGAGAGAGAGAGAGAGAGCTATTAGAAACAGAACACAGACTGCCATCCGTGTTTTTATCAACAAAGAATGAACAGAACAAATAAGAGGCAGACATCTACAGTATAGTTTATCATGGGAGGGTTTGCAAAAAAAAACCTTGAGCAGCATTAGAACTACTATGTCACTGCTCATATCAAATCCCACATAATCCCTGAGCAGACATATAGTCACAAATCAAATCCTTTCACCCGGGGCAGGTGGAAGCTGATTTCTTTAATTAACGGTTCAAGAAGGTGCTGCAGAAATATGGAAACAGAAGTAGAACAACATTTCTGTTTTTACAGCACTGCATCATGCATGTAAACATGAATAAAACAGAAAACATTTGTTTTTAAAATGGTATGACAGAAATGAATAAAAAAATGAACAAGTAGAATAGCAGTCAAGAAATTACATGTTACTGTAAAACCTCATACCAAAGCCAAGCCCAATGACAACTAGGTCTCAATTAGAGGCCGAGAAGAACTTCAACATCTGTCCAAGACAGACAAAAGGCTAGTATACAAGTATACCAGTGTGAGAAAGAAGGTTAGAGATCAATTTGAGACTCAAATGAATGCGAGCACTGCCTCTCAGAGTCACCTGTATGATGATGTGGATTAAGACTACAGAGATTGAAACCCCAGTGAGAGATAGGAGGGGCAGGGAGGACTCTGCTTCCTGTGCTGCCTTTAGAGATAGAAATAAATGTTTAAATTATGAAAACAAACGTTTTTTTTCCATCTGTCATGCAAAGTTTTGACCCTTTAACCACTCAACAATTTAAGACATTCGGAAATGTTTAAGCAGCTCCGACCATATGCCAGCAAAACACATGTAACTGATTATATTAACAGAGGTCTCTCCCTCTCTCTCTCTCCAGCAGTGCAGCAGGTTGCCATATATGGGCTGTCTTACAAGGAAAGATCAAATTAGTGATTCGAAAATAAATATTTTTATTGATATCCTAATTTTGAACACAGTTAAATTTTCTTTCTGGTATAATTTACATTTAAAAAAAAGAAAGAAGAAACCGGGCTATGTATTGAAGTTATGGTATTTTGAGACCAACTCAGGAAAAAGAAAACATGGTTGCCTATTGGTCCAAAGGCAACATTTAAAGGGGTAACTTTTCTCACTTGGTTAAGAGCTAACTGTTTTGTACATTGATATTTTCTAAATCTATCATTTAGTCAACATAATGAAAACTAGAAAAAAATAGTCCACCTGTATTCAAACAGGAGCGCCGAGGAATAAGATATAAGCTAAGACAAAAATCAACTCACAAACACATTCAATTAATTTAAAATACATTCACCAATAAATTGAGAACTAACGCATGTTCTGACATTTGTTATAACACTAAGTTCAATTCTTGGGATCAGTATAAAAATCATTCAGGGAAGCAACGCTGGAGATTCAACGAGACAAACGACACAGAGCCTCAAACTAGTGAAAGTAAAGTGAAACACGTTCCAATAAGGTACACACATTTAGCTTAGTTGGTGGGAAACGAATGAGAAATGAACCACTAGGTACCAATACGTTATGGGTAGATAGTGAATACTTCTTCATCACATGTTCTAGAGTAGCTCATGATTAGTTAGTGGGAAATGAATGGGGAACTAACTACTAGGTAACCAATAGGTAACCACTAAGTAAAGGGTAAATAGTGAGTACTTCTTCATCACATGTTCTAGAGTAGCCCATGATTATTTAACAGATAATGAATGCTGGATAGATCACACAAATTGTTGCAGAGTTAATGGGGAATTAACTACTAGTTAACCAGTTAATGTGTAGATTGTGATTAACTTCTCATCCAATTCTATAGAGTAGCTTTTGATTACTTAAGAGAATGAAGTGAGGCATCATACTGGGTAGTTAATCAGTACTGAAGCATTACCTAACCATTACTTACTCCTTTTGTGTGTGGTTACCTAGTGGTTACTTAGTGGTTACTTAATGGTTACTTTATGGTTATTTAGTGGTTACTTAGTGTTTACTTAATGGTTACTTAATGGTTATTTAGTGGTTACTTAGTGGTTACTTAATGGTTACTTAATGGTTATTTAGTGGTTACTTAGTGGTTACCTAATGGTTACTTAGTAGTTACTTAATGGTTACCTAGTGGTTACTTGGTGGCAGAAATAAAAAGGACCTATTAAAGACGTTGCAGATGAACACTGTTATTTGACAGTTTTTGTATTACAACACAAACTTGCAATGACTTGATGGCAGTAATATGTTTTTGCATAAAACAAAAAAAAGGAAAACAGGTATTTTTGTTGGCAAGAATCTTTAGTGCTACTTTACTAAAAGAAATTACTCAGTGACAGTGTTGAACATAAAAGCCTACAAACTAGATGTGGTCCCTTCAACATAAAAACAAAACAGGCATGAAAATCAAAATCAAAATAAGCCAAAAAATAAACCTTTAAAAAAAGAAAGGAAAAGTGAAAGACTAAGAAAAGTACAAATTAAAATATGTGTATTTAAATGTATCTTTTTATTTTAATAGTCATATAATTTAATTATTGAAGCACTTGTGTCTTTTTAAAGTGATAGAAGCTATAGATCTATGTATTCTTGATACATACTCGCAAATATTTTGACTAACAAATGATCTCTGTATGCAATGAAGAGACAATCATTCCAAAGTCATGTTGAATTATATAAACTACAGCACATTAAAAAGTAGCAGAAAGGCAACCTGTTTTGGGGTTTTTATATCTAGGTATAATTACTATCTACGGAGTGTGGAACAAAGACCTTTTCTCCCCTTAAAAACACCCACCCTGTTATCAGAAGCACGAGGGTCTATGGGACAGGTGGTCTCCGGTTTAAGGACCATTAATAACAGCACTGGTGTGAGAGAGAGGCTTCCAGTCATCCAGCCAAGCTCTCATTTGTTAACACTAATTACACCAAGTACGAACCATTAATAGGACGGCGATATATTAGTGTTTCAACATGCTAACTTTAGCACCTTAAACAGCATTCTAATATTAAACATACAAGGAGTAAAGGAACACACGATAGTTACAATAAAATGTGAATTTATTTATCTCAAAAGATTATGTCATGTCATGTCTTCTGGAAAAAGCAGAAAACTCATTCATCCCTTACTCTACCTAGTTTCTCTCTTCTTCTCTCATAATGGGCAACAGTAAAGCTATATATCCCCGTGTAATCAGTAAAGAACTTCTGATTCTGATTTGCATATTGTTTAAAACTGTGAAAATACTCACTTGTGAAGATCTGTTTCTGCTGTATCAGTGTCTCTCTGTCTCCTACAAATGACTGAAAAAGTGCCTAAAGGAGTGTGAGACTGTACAGCACCAATGACAAACACAAGCACTATAAATTGTTCTATTAAAACTGCGTAGGCAGCATTCAATGAATTTGTAGATGTTGTTTTTTAAATACTTTCCTCTGTTATATTTTTGTGAAGCATTTTGTAAACCAAGAAAAGTGCAATATAAAAGTTGTAACTATGATATTATTCTATAAGTGCTTTTCTTTTTTTTAAATGACTAATTAAAACAGAATTATAAAAAATGATATGATTGATAAAGTTATAAAAAGTTGGAATAATAGAATATAGGACCTGTGAAGTATGACAAAAAGTAAACCTCTCAGGCCTGCTGGTATCCAATCAGCTGCATTAGGTTTCAAACCAGGCCTCAAAACTAAAGACCAGTAACAGACACTAAATCCAGTGTGCATCACCACTTTTTGCAGCAGCATAAACACAGCAGTGCGACTGAAACTGTTAACTCTGTTCCTGCACAAGTGCAGCGCTGCACGCTCTGGGGGCTGCAGAATGGGGAAGCGAATGAATGGTGCAGTCTACATAACACTAATAGATGGCCGGCTGATGTCAGGCTCCAGCAGCCTCTGTTCCCTCTGCAGGTTATTTAGACCTGAGCAGCCTTAATAAGGGCATCCAGCAATCTAGATGTGGTTATTAATGATGATGGTTGTAATGATGGGATTCTGACACGCACACTCATTTGACACGCTAAGCATCCTCACTTGGCACAGTAAAAAAGGAGACAAGAAGGGGGGGGAGAATGAGAAGGAGAGGAGGATTATTAATCTGATAGATGACTGTATGGCTGCAGGCAGAGAAGGGAATTATCAACACTACAGTAATAGATGAATACTGAACAGCTGCAGAGAGCCGGCCGGAGAAAGAAAGAGATGGAGATGGAGACAGATGGAGGAATGGTTGAGTGAAAGGGATGAAGGGGGGGTAAAGATCCAGAGAGAGGTATAAATAGTAGAAAGGAGAGATCAGTAGTAAAAGAAAGACAAAAAGGGGTGAAGAGGGAAAATAAGGAGGAAGAGCAGAAGAAGAGACGCATTAATATTAATAATCTCTCGCTCAGTGAGAGAGAAAGATGGGAGAAGGGAGGGCTCAATAGAGAGATGAATATAAAACAGACAGAGATGGAGGGAGGGGAATGACAACACAGAGTAGCATATAAAACAGAGAGCGGCAGGGAGGTGTAGGCAAAGAGACAATACAGCGGGATGAATATGAAACAGGTGGAGATGTAGAGGGAGTAGAGGAAAGGTGGGGGCGAGTTGATCAATAATGCCTACGCAGTGGTTCAATGACATTAAAACACACACAAGGACACTATGATAAATCATATCGGCGGCAGCATCTCTGTCCAACAGAGCAGGATACTATCACTAAGAACTGCAACAACGGCAAAAATGCTAATGCGAACTGCAACAACTGCTACCGCTACAATTGCAACAACTGCAACAAGCTACTACAATAAGTGCAACTCTAACTCCTACTGCACAACTGCAATAACTGCTAATGTAATAGCTGCAACTGCAACCACCGCTCCTGCAACAATTATAATGCAATAACTGGAACTTCAACGACTGCAATATCTGCAAAAGTAAGAACTTAAGCTGGAACTGAAAGAACTCTCACTGCAACAACTCTGATCGCATCAAGTGCATCTGCATCAACTGTGGTTTTAACAACTGGAGTAGCTACAACTGCTACAACATTAAATGCAAAAACTGCTAATGCTACTGCAAAAACTGCTATTACAAAAACTGCTATTACAAAAACTGCGACTGGGATTGCAATAACTGCTTCTTAAAAGACTGCAAAAGCTGCTATTGCAATAGCTGCTCCCAGTGTTGCGAGGTAACTTGAAGTCCACTATGTGCCGTAACTAAAGTGTATCTGTTTATTTTTCAAATTCAATAACAGACATGTTAAAGCACTCATTTACTCGTTACTGTATGTGAGTGGGAGAGATTATGCTAACATCATTTTAAGTAACTTGCCCCTCACTGCATGCCACAGCAACTGGAACTGAACGACTCCAACTATAACAACTGCTAACGCAATAACTGCTACTGAAACCACTGCAATGCAGACAGAAAAAAACTTCTGCTGCATCAACTCCAACAATTGCTACGCAAATAACTGCAATATCTGCAACAACAGCGACAACTGCAACTTCGACAACAAATGCATTTGCAACAGCTACAACAACCACAAGAAATGCAGGCGGAGCTGCAATATCTGCAACTGCAACTGCAGCACCAGGCAACAACGCAGCTGTTTTTCTCCCGTGTATCCTGAAATGAGAAGCAGGTGTTATTTTTGGATTGACTCTCACCTTTTTTATATATTTTAACTTCTAGCCACCTTTTTTTCTTCTTGCCAGCGAGAAATAAGTGCCAGAGCTATTTCAGGTAGAGTTAAGAAAGGTGCAAAGAAAAAAATAAAGGGAGAGAGAGAGAGAACAGGTGGACTCTGGGGTTAAGATGGAAGCTTAGATGTTTTTGAGGGAGGGAGAGGAGAAGGAGGAGGTGGAGAGCGGGAGTCAAAGGAGTAGACTGAGACTAGTCAGAGGTGACAGCTGGTTAGAGGCTGGTTGATTGCATTTAGTCTTGCTGCAGTCACTCTCCACATGTTACAATAGTCTCGACCTGTAACTCTCCCTCACTCCTCCTTTTCTCCGTCTCCCCCGATATCTTCCTCCTCCCATCGCCTTCTGAAAAGTAGGAACTCTTCCCCTCCTACTCCCACCAGCTGCCTTACCTCCTTCCTCCCTGGTATTTCCTGGAGCCCGACTTCTCCCCTCACCCTTGTGAAGCGTCCAGTTTCGGGGTTAAACACTGTATTGACCTCTCAGTTTGATGAAAGATTAACCTGCTACAATGATGCATTTTAACCCTTAACCCCCCCACCCCCATTCTATTAGCGCCAAACACACAAACACTCTGCAGCTTCCTTTCCCCCTTTTGCTCTCTCTCTCTCTGCATTCAAATCTTAGCCAACAGAGTAACCATGGTTACCTATTCACCATAGCCTCCCACTCTGTCCAGCTGTATCCCACCAATTCCTCCTCCTCCCTCATTAGCACCCTATACACACTCTTATACAAATGGCACAAACCAAACTTGAGTGTGAATGACATCAACACTACAAAAAGCAGCGTTTTTTTTTTTAGCACATACACTGATGATACTTTGATTTACAGTGTAGTAGCCTACACTTTAATTTGTCTGCCGTGTCACCACAAATCACAGGTGCAAAGGTCAGGGGCATGTTTCCTGAGAGATGATGAGGGGGGATTTAATGGCAAAATAAAATGGGAATTGACATTCTAGTAATATAATATATTTATATGATATATATTGTATTATATTTAATGGACTACACCAGTGTGTTTGCAAGTTTCAGCTTTTTGAATGCCTTAAATAATAATAATAATAATAATAACTTTATTTATATACAGTAGCACCTTTAAAAACAGACGTTTACAAAGTGCTTTGTCAGACAAAGCAATGGCAGAACTTGGACACAGAACAGTAGACATTAACAGTAAGGCCAAACAAGAGGGAGATATATACACAAGAAGCAAACACCAGTAATAAAATAAGACAGTTTAAAAGAAGAAGTAGACGACATCACATCACAGGTTATTAAAACAGAAAGTGACACAAAAAGGGGTGAGATAGAAGATAGCTGGTAAAACTATAAAAGCAGCAAAGGTCAGAAGAGTAAGACTTTTTAAGGTGGTTAAGAATGTGTAAGAAGAATAAGAGCAATAAAATGAATAAAGGAAAGAATACATTTATAAAATGTAAGGATTGGCTAAAAGAAGAGTTAAGAAGGTTAAAAAGGATAAGAATAAGAACATGAATAAAAGAAGGGAAAAAATAACTGAAAAGGGGGGGAGTCACATAAAAGCGAGTCTATAAAAGTGAGTTTTAAGAAGTGATTTAAAAGATGTTACCGTCTCTGCTCGCCTTAGCTCCTCAGGCAGGTCGTTCCAAAGTCGAGGGGCCCTGTTTGAAAAGGCTCGGTCACCTTTTGATTTGAGTCTCGACTTTGGAACGACCAGAAGGGCACCACACTAAATAAATATGTTTCTCATTTACTGTTATACTAGCAACAAGTCCTTTAAATTGAAAAATAAAATACATTTAAAAACTCATCACAAAAGAAACTAAAGATACTGTCCTAGAAAGATACTATATTTTTTCAATGGTATGTCCATAAAGGTAAAGGGTGGGTTAAGCCAAAAGATTAACTGAGATTTGGGTTTAGGGAATAGCTAAAAAGATACCTTTGTAAGGTGAGCGAAACTCTGTTTAAAAAAAAAAAAAAAAAAAAGGGGCCAATACCTTTTTTTTGTTAATGTCCAAAATTCACAAATTTCTGTAACTGTGGTCTCAGAAAGTGGAATCAGAGGGAAAGAACCAAAATGCAGACCAAACAGAGCAGGGTAACCACAAAGATTTATCAGATTGGAGGGCTTCCTGGTGGGAACACACGAGGGTGAATAGTCCAAAGCAAATCAGAAACAGAGCAACAAAGTAATAGGGTCCTATTTGTTAAGGACAAGCATCACCTTTGGACTTGTAATGTTGTAATAATAGTAAAGGCAACTTTTAATCTTAACCCAGTGCAATTCTGGCATGCCTGTGATTTTTGTAATGTTTAATTCCCATCTTTAATTTCCAAACCATATCTTGCAGAACACAGCAGTAATGTTAATAATATTATGATCAGTTACTGGAGTTGTAGAAGGCCATATTGTTAAAAAAAAAAAAATCCCTTTCTTCTGTGTATCCATTGTGTCTCTTTCCCAGCCAAGTATTGTGGAGGCTGTACAGTCATAAAAAAAAGTTTCTGACAGTATTTTGGAAGGATATATATATTCAGAAATACAGGCAGAAAGAGGAAGCCCTAATCCATTAGAATAGAGAAAGATTTGATGGATTACACGCATGGCAGCTTGGGGCATTTTTGGAATTTTCAACAGGCTCAGCTGTGATAATGTGCTAGTTTATTTAAAGTTATGTTATGAGGAGCTTATGTCTGGGTGATGAGGAGAAACATTTTGAGTATTAGTGATCCTTACATGGGAGGTCAATTTCTAAATCATATGAAGGCTTACAAAACAAGTGACAAAGGAATGAAGGAAATGGTCCAGCATGTATGGAGTAAGGCTGATGAGGGGGGCTGGAACAGGTTAGTATATGGCCGGGTAGTCAGGAGGAAAAAAAAAGACAGAAAGTCTGGGGGAGGATGATGAGAAATCACAGTAAAGAGGCTGTGGGAATAAAACTGTAAAGTAAAGGGATGTTAAAGTATGAAATGCTGCTAGAAGATGAGCTGAAACATTCAAAGCTTCTGGTATTCTGCTTTAAATGTAATGACGGGAAAGAAATGTAATTCAAGCTTTTATCCCCCTTTAATCGCCAACGTGGAGTGTTCCCAGTGTTCCTCTTAGCTTCTCCCCTGAGCTTCAAAGAGTAGCTTCAAAGTTAAATAAAACATTTTCCCACACTGTTAGACAACATTACATATACAGTATATTCTGTCTTCTATGAAATATTAAATTCTAGACTTGCCAAAAGCTCCATGGAGTTGAAGGTTAAAAGACCCCTATCTTCGTGTTTTTGATCCCTGGTGCAAGAAGGTTTCCTGTGAGTTTTATTTCATAAAGATTTATGTCGGCCTCTAAAGGTTCGGGTAATTGAGTTTGGATAATTTTACCCTCCACTACATCTCCAACTGTGACCACAGGGCCGTAATGGAAGAGGGGAGGGCTGATAACAGAAGGAGAGTAAAAGGTGTGTGGGATATTGTTTCCTTTGTCCACCAGAAGTCGTGAAAGTACAACAACTATAATGGACCGTGCAGAAGACGGTTGGATAGAAACTTTTCTAACTGACACAAAGAAAGGAGGAGAGAAAAAAGATGATCTGACAGTCGCACAGACAGAAGTACGCTCCCTCTCTCCAGTGTCCTGTCTGCACATCAGCGTGGAGGCCCATCAATAATGGCTCGACACACACCAAGATGGCAGCTCATGCAGCCATGAGAAGAAAAAAGGAAAAAGAGAGAAGCTCATCATGTCTGTTGCGTGCGTTGGGAAAAGAGCCATGACCTTTCCTGATCACTGTGACATCGTGGCAATCAAGGTTGTGCCTGTGAGGCTATAAGTCAGAGGAACATCTTCTCCCAAACACACACACACACACACACACACACACACACACACACACACACACACACACACAGCAATTACTCAGAATTATTAAAAAAATATATTAGAACAGTGATTTTATTTGAAATTGTACCCAGTCAGATTATCTTCAGCACCAGAGCTGATACTCGTGTTATATCAGGGTTATTATATGTCACGGCAGCTGCTGATTCAGTCAATTTACTGCATGAATTTAATCAATTACTTCTTCATTAAAATTCAGTTTGTGGTCAAGCATGTCTGATATGAGTGATTTTTCCTGATCAATATCAATACTGATCAACACCAACCAAGTCATAGGCATTTAATCTGGACTAAATTCAGACCCCACATTTGGATTTTTCTTACTTCGGGGGGGGTTTCGGGACAGGTTTTTTGTGCCCCTTGCTCTACAGAAACGGATCAACAACGCTGAGACAGATGTGATTCTGAAGTAAAATTGACTCTTTTGATCGGGACAGCATCAATAACGTAACAGCTATCAATAAAGAAGGATTCAAAATGAATTGTGTGGCAGACGATTAGCTAGCAGTAGCTTGCGGTCAATTCACATCAGGAAGTTATGGACCATCTGGACGTCTTCTCCAATTCTTAGAATGGTTTGGCAGCCCAAAACAAGTTGACTTACAGTGACAAGCTAACCCTTAGCAATGGGCTGAGGTTTCCTGACCCGTAATCACTGTCCAGTCAGTGGGTCAAGGATCATACTAAATGGACAAAGTTACAGTGGCCGGACATCTTCGTATACCTAGTGTAGAAAACTAGTGTTTATACTAAAGAAAAACTCAAGGCATACCAACCTAATGGCGCTTACAGTTTTGTACTTTGTGGTCAGGTCTGTGACCTTGAATACTGAGATTTAATGGGTTTTTTGTATAAAGGATACTGTACTGCCTATGGCAGCGACAAGAACATTAAACGCAGCTATACAAGACGTGGGCTGTCATAAACAGGCCTAACGCCTACATGCTGATGGCAAACTGCACTCTTATGGCTGGGTTAGTGTTAAGTCTTTGTTAATTATTTAATTAATAGTTGAATGTATGTGGAAGAATGTAAATCTCTTTAAGTGCTGCTTCTCCGTGTTTTCCCCTCTTGCTTTTGCTGTTTGCCGTCACAATGTGCCCTAGTGCTGGGACTTAAATCAACAATATGTAACTTTTCCACCTTAAAATAGTAGTTTCAAAGTTGATCTAATAACAACTCCTAACAGGGAGAATAGCATCGCGTGTATCCTGCTTACAGCACAATGTCATTTTGTCAGCGGGCTGCGGTTCTCTCATGAGAAGAGCATACAGCTTTACAGCACTAGCCAGTTAGCCCGTCTTGATACTGTTTGATAAAATGGCTGAGGCTAGGAGATGGACGAGGGCGGTGACGAATGAAGCTAAGAGATAAGGAGAGAGTGACTGGACAAAAGAGGAGTTTACATCCCTGCAGGTATTATTCACAACATATTTTGACATAACGTTCGGTTTCTTACAACACCAGTCCTCTCTTGCTTTAATCGTGACATCTACTCCAAATTGGTTTATTGGAAGCGGATAGGTGTAGCAGAATTACTAATGGTGCTCGGACACATAAACAAAACTCCTGAAAACTTCCTGAATTGTTCAGGGTGAGCTGCATTATTTATTGCAAATAGCCAAATGTGAGAATGCAGCAGGAAATATAAAGGAAAATTCACCATGAGCGATGTTCTGATCTGTTCTGTTCACCACTATGTTCTTCTCTGCTCTTTTGTTGATATTATGAATGTTTGGAAACTACACGTAGCATTGATATGAAAGCAAGAAACTGTCATCATAGTTTCAGACTCTCTATCTTTGTCCGCCGCATTGTTCTTTTTTACATCACGTCCTGCTTCCTGAGACAACCTCCAATCAGATGGGGAATAGCCTCCTGCTGTAAGGTGCCCGACGTGTCAACAACCAACTTTCAAGACTTTCTAGAAATTGTCAGAAGTGCATGAGAAAATGGCTCAAGAGGGCAGGAGGCTGCCGTGTTCCCTCCAACCCTTCTGCCCCCCACTACAGCATTAATAAAACAGAGATGAGTCGATGTCTGTGACTGAGTCATAATCTGACACAGTCTTGGCCCCTTGAGGCATCGCTAGGGGGCAAAGTCTCAGGGGAATAGTGTATTCTTTTTATCAAAGATCCACAGAAGATCATCCAAAGGTATTTTTTGGGGAAAATATAAAATCCTCTCACTGGGTCGCTGAACTGTGTCCCAGGTTAAACCAGTGTTAATTGTCTGTAAAAAGAAGCTAATTTTTAAATGTTTTAAGCAATTTATCAAATGTTAGTTTGGTATCAGGAGCCCCTTTCTCTGTTTTAGACTGATGATGGTAGCAGGATGCAAAGGTTTAATCAGTTGTATTTCATGACTTAGTTCAAATAAGTTGCAGGCTATACTTGCTCTAAAAGTACTAGAGGCCCAGTCTTCAAATATTGTTAAACAGCCTATCCGGTAGCAGATAGCTGTTCAAGCATAAGTCTGGTTCTGCTCAAGATTTCTGCTTGTTAAAAGGACATAGTGAATGGCCTCAGGGTTGAACATGTCCTCCAACCAAGAGCTTTTGAAACTAGACAGATAATGTTGGTGTCAGAGTGAAAAAAACACATGACAATATTGTTTACTGAAATGACTGCATGAAAGGAAGAATGTGTGACATTTTACTCCTAAATATAGCAGAAATCAAGCACATCCTATGTAAATATCTCTCTGAGTCATGACTGTCTACAATGAGTGAGAAGCTCGAGTCTTGCTGGATGTGTTGTTGTCGGAGCCGTGTTCACATCAGGTTTACAAGAAAGGGTTGGCCGACTCTTACCCTTTTATATAAAAGCTGGTTTGGTCAAGGACTAGAGAAAAGAAGAATAACATACTCACTGCTTATTTGAATGTAAGCGTAAGCGATTTTAGATCATGGTCATTCCGTGTAAATTTACATGCAATGTGAAGCTATGAGTTAACCAAAGTGTGCTAACATTAGCCTGCTAACACAGCAATGCAGGACACAGACATTGCAGCTTGAGCCAAGAACAATTTTGTCCACTGCTTGCGCTTAATGGTGCTTGTTTATATAGTGCATCCATTTGATAACACCCCCGGTGTGAACGCGACAGGACGGCGGTTGGTGTTGTACTGCTGGAGGAGAGCGGAGACTTCCGTATGGCGGATGTGTCGCCAAACAGAATGTGTTTTGGTTTCATACTGGTGCCCAAGGGCGCCATCTACTGGATCATAAAGGCGCACATTCTACCTTTAAACATAATAGGCACACAGATGGAGTGGTTGCCTACATTGAGACCGACAATCAACATTCAAGTTTAAAGGTCAGACTAAGCAGCTATGGGTGAGTTGCTACCAAGCAAGCTAATAAATGCTGTTGCTGTCAGCGTTGCCACAAAGTGTTCTCTTAAGGTGCAAACCAGGAACTCAGTGTATTAAAGTGAGTAACGGTGCATTGTACTTTTTAAATTTAGTAAATTAATCTATCTTTTTATCTATAATAACTTTATTTTAGAGAGTTAGAATTTGATCATTCTTCTGCCAAGAGTTTCATTACAACCATTTTCACCAACAACCAAAAATGTGACCCACTTTAAAAATAAAATATTAATTGTAACTAATCTCCGTATAGTTTGAATGTTTATGAATAATCAATGAAAGTACTCAAAGCTCAGTCCTCTCACACAAGTGAATGCTAAGTGTTAGCATGCAAAATTTAGCAGTCTAGCAGGCAGAATCTCTTTTCAGATTTCTCATCATTTAAAAGTCCGGCAGACAAATGTCCTCTAAATACCAGAGAGGCTCAATCATCATTTCTTAAAGTGATTCAGATTTCCAAAGAGGGCTGGCCCTCCTCCAGTGAACTGCATTTGAACACAAAGCACCAAACCAAATCAGTTTCATCTCACTGCTTCTTATTAGGAGAGAATATGATGGACCACAAAACAATCAAGTGAGAGGGCTGCAGTGAGGTCTCAAACTTTCTCCAGGATCTCCACCTTGCACAGAGCTCATAAGAAGCAGACACGTTTAGGATATGATAAATCAGCGCTAATATGATACCCTTAGTGTCTGCTAGTTAACATAAAACAACCTCTAAATTTGCACTTGGCAGGCGCTCCTCACTCAGCGTGCGATCGCTTGTTTTTGTCCCAACCAGGGAAAAAAGCCGCTCATGCAGAATAACATACAGCTAGCCGAGGCCAGACTGAATATAATCTGTGCCACCTAAGCTCAAAACAGTGCCTTCTCACTTTTAAATAATGAAACACATTTCATTTGTTCCTTCTGTAGTCATGTCAGATAGTGTAGTAATCCTGTCATGGAGACAGTTTCTACATATTCAGCCTATTATAATTCCATCCAGACCGTCCACATGTCTGCGTTGATTTTCAGCCCATTCTGCTCGTCTAGCCTCGTTTTTCCTTCACACTCAGCCCCCGTCTCAGTCCCAGGGTAGTCCATCACACTTAGGCTTCCCCTCTTCACAGGCACTTATAAACATTTAAAGCATGGGACTAACCGGCGAGGGAAATTGACTTTAGGATGGAAGACCAGGGGGCTTTTAAAAAATGAAAAAGAGGAAATTCTGCAGCAGGACGCATAAGCCCTGATTTAATGGAAAACAACAACAAAAAAGGTTTTTTCTTCTCTGCAGAGTCACACAGAAGGTTTTTTTTAATGATCCTGGGGCTGGGGTGGGAATGCATGGGCTGTGACAGAAGGTGCTTGTGAAGAGTTGTTAAATGGGGGACAATTGGGGGGGATGCCACCGTCGTTTTGTGTGTGAGAGAAAGAGAGGAAGCCCCGCACTCGCCCACTTCCTCCTCTGTCTCCTCTGCCTCCTGCCCACCCCCCCACCTGGGGCTGAAAGAAAAGCCGGACAAGCACTGGCCTTGCTGGTGAATGAAGCCCTGACGTCACCTGCCCACACACACACACACTTACGCACTGTAAGCAGTGTGACTAATAGCGTACTAACGTCCTTTGTGTTGCTTCAGTAATACCTGATTCATCTCTGGCTCAGAGGGGGAAGGAGCCCCCCAGGTTATTGAAATATTCACAGACGTTAGATGTTGGTGCAGGTGAATCAATGATCCCCGTCGATTACCCCGCCCCCTCAAAACCCCGAAAGGGATTTAAGGACAGGCTTGTGTTCTGCCAGCTTGCCACCAGATTCAGGTGAAAACACCACTATTGTACTTTGTATTGATTTTCCTCCCCCTGATATTGCACACAGTGATTTCCCCACATTGTACTTTTATGTAGAAACACATTTAAGTCTCCCTACCTATTGACTCAATCTGTGTTTTATTGCTGATATCATTAAGTGGTCGGTACCAGCTGGGGAATGGGTGGAGGTGCTGGATGTGGTTTCCAGTTATTACAGATGAAACAAGCCGACAGTATGAGACCTGCAGGAGAGATATGTGTCTGCAGGGATGTGATGTTACACAGAAAACATGAAGCTACGTTTATCTGCACCCTGAGATTGGTTTTACTGTACAATGTGCAGGCCTGTGCAGAGAAATGCAACCTTATGAGTCCTTATGAAGCACACAAAATTCATGGGAATGTCTGTATCTGTTACCTCATACGGGCTTTACCATCTGTTGCATGTGAAAATAAAAGAAAGGAATAAGGAAATAGTGCAAAATTAGTATTGGATTTCTGAAAATTCTGTCCAGTGTCACTGAAGTGACAATATTAAGTTAATAATAATAAAATTAGGTATAATTATTGCAAAAAGGTAGGATGCTGAATTTCTCTTCAGGGGGATCAATTCAAGAATGATCTTATCACATTTGCAATATATTTCAACATTTTCTTTTATATTTTGGAGATGAGAACATGTTTTCAGTTATGTGGAAGTATGGAGCTCCATTTGTGATGCGTTTCTACAAAATTAATGCGAGTTTTTAAATACTAAACTCGTGTTTCCTGTTAGAACAGACTGGAATCAGGACTGTATTTAAAAAAAAAAGATCAAGAAAATCAAGAACATGAATTATTTTATTTGGGGTAATGATTAAAAAAACAACAGTCTTGTTATTGTGCAACCAGGACCTACAGACTACATTTCTCAGGCCTGTTTGCTGTGTTTGTTAGGAGGGAACATTTTGATTTGGTAGAGAGCACAAATGGCCGAGAAACGAGTGAATCTTAATGCAGATCCAGGATTTTTTTTTCTTTTTTTATGACAGTTCAATGTGTTCCTCATGAGTGAACAGAAATAATTTGCACAAGTAGCACACATCGCAAAGTTGCTTATCACTGTTTGAAACATATCCACATCTACACAGAGACTCATTGACATACAAAGTGGTTCATTAATGTCATATCAGTATTTGTAGTCAAGAGTTTGTGTTTAATGCTTTTTTATCATCCACTTTCAAATAAAGATACCTATAATATCAAAATGTGCAATGACAATGTCCTATGTCTCTTGATTCTCCTCCAAATGCTTGTATTTAATTGCATTCTAATGGATTACAAGACGATTGTATGTTCCTGAACTTTAAAGGGCTAGTCTGACATTTTTGTGCCTTTTTTCTAGAGATGGGAAAGTGGAAAGAGTCGTACATCAGGAAGAGAGAGATTGGGGAATGACATGTGGGAAAGGAGCCACAGGTCGGATTCAAACCCGGGCTGAATCCAAATGCCTAAAAGCTTAAAATATTACACAGAACACAGGGAGTTACTTCTCTGCCGGGTTTCATTATAGTTAATGTCCTTGTTGTTTAAACATCACATATCCCTTATTTGGTAAATGCATGCTTGATGTCCTATAATGACTTGTTAGCACTCGAGCTAATCTGTCATTTTGTACTCCTCAATGTACAGAAGGTCAATTGAGCTTATGATTGTACGATAAACTATTAATTAGAGAGAAACTCCTCCTCGTTTCCTCCCTGTTTACTTATTAAGCTCCTTAATGTGATACAATGACAGGACGTGCAGCCTCCAACGCTGCTGAACGCTCGCATTCTGTGTCTATTTTTTGCTACGACAAACTGTTTAGTTTGGTTATTGGCGCAATATCACAATAAGAGCTTTATTTTTAGAAAACAGCCTGATGAGGTTTCTTAAAGTGGAGCATTCGGCGTTCCACATTTTGTATCACAACTCATCCTCGACAAATAGGATATTCTGCAGCCCCCATTGCTCTGTATCCATCTCCCACCTCGCCCTCCCACTCAAACTGTCCAAAGATGCCGCGTTGCTCTCATTAGGATGCAGGATGCAGAGAGAAGGCCTGATCTATTCAGAGTGTCTCCTACAAGAGCGCCGACCTCCTCCCTCCTCTCAGGGCTGCAGATTAAAAGTCACTGTGTTCATCACCCTGCTAAAGCACCCCCATTAACACACATTACATTACCTACCACACACGTCCAAATCCTGCACTGGGGGCTTCACACCACTCATCAGTACATACTGGGATGAAAGTCTTTTTGAACATCTTCACATTCATGACACCAGCGCTCTACTTCAAATAAAATCCAGTTATTACTGTCCCTTCCGTGGTCGGGACTCTGATTTGGTGAACAATTAATCTGTATTTAAGGTTGTTAAGTGAGCTGATACACCCAATTCCTGCAGACTAAGGGGGAGAGGGGAAGGCGAAAAAGCCAGCAGCAAATCAAAATGTCTCTCAGCCATTTACAGGGCAAAGCAAACTGCACAATTTTCCGGGGTTGCTCTGAAACTGTTTCCCAGTGTTTCTGGGGTGAGCGTTTGTTGCTCCCAGCTGTTTTGGAGAGGACGACTTGGTTCAGTGTTTCTGTGTTCCTACACTGCCCTCGCTTTGATTTTGATTTTTTGCTCAGGAAAAAAAATATTTGTGTGTGTGTATGCGTGTGCGTGTGTGTGTGTGTGTGTGTGTGAGTGTAAGATTTTATTCGGGAGGTCAAACTGTGGCGTGCCAACTCTGACTCCATGAGATTGTTTGTGTGTGTGTTCACTGACATTTCCCTGATGGGGTCAGTCCGTGCTGCGTTCACTGTGTGTCGCTTATGATAAAAAAGTTACTGTAACATGAGAGCACAAGCTGCAGGACTTTGTGTTTAGGTGTCACGTGTTTGTTCAAGCGACTTACTCTCACCTCCTCCCAGGTCACATCCAGACTCAAAGATTAAGGTGAAGAACGTGGGGTTTCATTTATGAAATTCTCGCTTCTGGTTTTAAGCGCTATTTTTGACAATATCTATGAATTTTCTCACAATTACAACTTTGCTCATCTGATTAAATTTGTTTTATATATTTGATACAAAAACATTAGTTTAGGTCAAATTCAATCTGGTGATTATTGATGTGTTAAAAAAGATTATGCAATAAATAAATAAATATATGCAATACCTTTTTCAGATGATACAAATGTAGGCACAAAAATATGAAGCCTCTAAAATCCTAATAGCTTTAAATATCATGTGTAAAGGAGTGCTTCTGGAAAATAATGAAAAGAGTATGAGCAGGATGAGTTTAAATCACTGTACTGAAATCAAATTGGCTGATTTCAGTATGATCAAATGCATGAGGAATGTCTGCAAAGCAAAGAATATGGGGCAGTTACAGCAATTACAAATCCTCCCACGCAGACGTTGAGTATACAAATATTTAACTTGAACACATTGTTTGTGCTGGGCTGGATTTAATATTCAACTTCCTCTTAGACTGCAGTTATATTTGAGACCCTTAAAGGAGCATTCACCAAAAAGAATTAAAGGAGCAATAGGTACCTCTGACACGTAGTGTTTAAAATGGGTACTGCAGTCCAAATCCTAGCCAGCCCCTCTCTCAATTTTTCAAAAGCACCTACAATATTTAACATGTTTCTGGTCGTGAAGCTTATCAGAAAAATGCAGAGGAGTTTTAGGTCAGGTAGAATCAGTAATATCTGAACCAGTTCCACTGCCCGCTTTCATCGCTGCAACACTTGGAAGGGGTGTCCAAAACAACCGTGTGGTGGTGCCTTAAAACTGCCTACTTCTCTGGTCCAACCCAAAACAAACCATGCAGCACCAGAAATGAAACTTAAGAGGATATACTGGCTGCTGCATTGTTGTCAAAGAAGCAAGCACTTCAACAAAGCGTGTTTCCTTAATGTCTGATCATATAGTAAGGTTATCAGATATCTAACATATTGGTCCTTTAAATCCTTCATCAGTTCCACCTTCTGCATGTTTGTTAATTAACTTGAGTGAAATGCACTATTCCATTTGCACTGGTGAGTGGTTTGTAGTGTGCACTACTAAAGAGGTGCACAGCCCCAGAGTGAGCACCCTTGTTATTCTGTAAACATCTATATAACAGTATCAAAGAGGCTGGTGTGTTGCAGAGTCACATAGCACATGGAGTCTCTAATTGGAGTCTCTGGTTTTCAACAACATTGTGCAACAGCAGCACTTTGGTACTAACAGGTGCCGTTTATAAAGTGAATGGTAAGTCAGGTTCCAGCAGAGCAAAAACACCTTTTAGTATGAAAAGTGATGTCATTTAAAGTGATACATCACAGCTCAAGGTCAAGGTCAAGGTGGGAGTCATGAATGGAGTGCTATCGTCATCCACAGTATTTTTTAAACAAGAAATGTTGAGATCAGCACAAGTGAAAATAAAAAGGTTTTAACGTTGATTAAAAACGCTGTAAAATAAGTAAAGTCAATCATTGTGCTGTACATTTTATACAAACACTATCACCACAATCCAGCTGACATAGAGTTGAAAATGTGTGTAGACTGAATGAGTGCTACACACTACACATCCATACATATATTTGGTGAAAGAGGAGGACGCACTACAGTAATCCAAGTTAAAAGTGAGTCACAACACTCCAGCCAATCCCTGACCACTAAATTAAAAATATCAGGGTTCAATCAGGTCACTTCCTCTCACTCTAATCTTGTCAGCGTGTTGGCAAACAGAATTTAACATTCAGTTTTTATAACATCTCAACATGTTCTATCCCCGCAGTCAGCAATGAGTGATGTTATAATAGTGTATTAGAATATTGTATTTTTACGGTACTGTCAATAAACTGCTCCTGATGGCATAGCCATAGAAAGAAGCCTAAGAAATACCTGCTGGCGTTTCTACGGAAAGCTAATCAATTAGCTTGACCTGCTAATGCTGCTTTTTGCTGCTTCAAGATGCAGCAATTCTGAACTTCCACATAGAAATGACTGATGTAAAGCAGCTAGTGTCGATAAAGATCTGGACCAAAGTTGACGAGCTAATCATGATGAATTTTCAAATACAACTGAACAGACCCCTGCCCTCCAGAGCGTGGATAAGTTCTGGAATAAGTTCCCCGTCTTCTTTCTGTCTCGTGGTAAAACATGTAATATATCATTTGAATGCTATTGTGTGACGTTATTTTGTGGTGTTCAAACATCTTAGGATCTATGCTCCCTTCTGTGAATCTCTGGTCCATAAACACAACACATTGTTGTTTAGAAATATTCAAAGCTGGAAAGAGAATACAATAAAACAGCAAGAAGCATTGTAGTGAATTAGTATCTTAGTGTTGTGACGGTGTCATATTGCTGTACACAGTGAAATATTGCCAAAATGCAGGAGATAGATATCCAGAAAAAAAAGAGTTGTGCAACATCAGCAGCAGTTTACAGTTTTACACAGTAGCGTAGCTCAGAGTTTAATGAGGATTTTTAGGAGGATAAAACAGAAAAAGAAACTATCAAACAATGTGATGCAACAGGTGTTACATGAAGCAAAGGTGAATATGCTTTGAATCTGTCTGTGCATCTCCATATCTATCTCTGTACCAACATGAGACCTTACAGTTTTGCGTACTAAATGCTTGTTTTTCTACAAACAAACGAAAAATCTAACAAGTAGCGTGTGCACGCACTCCTGATAAGCAATGCTCTCTTGGCCTCCATCCATTCAGGCCCTGCACCTGCCTTCTCTATGAGTGACACACTGACTAATACACAGACAGATAAACACTCACACTGACAAACACGATAAGGCTTTGCCCAAGAAACAACTGACACGGACTGACTGATGGACGTCTCCATGGAGACCAGTCACCAAGACTGACACAATGTCTCTTGCAGCTGAGTGCCGTGCCAACTAAACCAGAGAGGTGAGGAAAAGAAGACAGAAGAAAACAAAAGGAGAGATAGAGAGTGGAAACACACTGTGAAGCAACAGTACGGTCACAAAGCCACGCTGAAATGTTCAGGTGTAACACGGATTCTGTACAGATCCTGTCTCACGGTCCATGTGATTGTCTCTCCTGCCCTTAGATCTGCCCTTCTCGCACATGCATCTCACCCCCATCACTCGCACCTCTCCATCACTTTGTCTCCTTAACACCCCTCTCCTCCAACTACCCCCTCCCCGTGACTGCTCCTCTCCTACACCTAAAGCATGTTATTCCACACCTCACCTCCGCTGCGATTTCTCCACCCTTCTTCTCTCTGCGGGTTCTTCTCTCCACCCATCTCTCTCTCTCTCTCTCTCTCTCTCTCTCTCTCTTTCTCCGTCTCTCCCTCTCTCCCACGCTGTGCGAAATGGAAGCTCTCACAGAGACCTGTGGTTGCCATAGTAACCTGCCATAGTAACCACTCACCATCTTGCGTGTCTCCGTCATGGCGGCATGGGGGGCTCTGGGCGTCTGCAGCCCTGTTCTGAAGCTCTCGAAGCGGGTCGTCGGTTCAGTAAACTCTGCAGAGTGATGGAGAAGCACCTCAATCTAATCTAAAAAACTCCCAAATGACAACGCTTCCAAAGGAGGCAGTGACTGACAGCTGACAAAACAACTGATAACCGTAGGTCGGATTGATTTATTATAAGACTCAGGTCACCACAGGTACACAAATGAGAAAAAAAAGTCTTAAAATGCTTTAAATAGGCTTTTATGGCTTCCCAATGTTCTCTATCTTAACAAAAAAGAAACAAGTTAGGCTCCCTTTGGTACGGCAAAATATTTCCCTATATCCTTTTCAATCAACAGATTGTATTTCAATTGCGCACAGAAGGAAATCTGAGCCTCAAAACATGATCCTCGCAGAACCCAATCCAAAGATACCTCGGGAAAAAGTGCAAGAGGGGCAAAATATATAAATAAATGAGAACAACTGAGTCAACAGTCTATAGATATCGCAGAGAGTCGGGGGAGTGGGAAAGCAAACAGGGAAGGCGTGTACAGGTTCACGTGATGGCACTGAGAGTAATCGTCCTAACCGTAAAAACCCAATACGTGATTCATCATAGCCATGGCGCGTAGCTTCACTAACTACCTCCTCTGTGACTGCAGCGGCCTCAAGGGACCACTGCTACCAAGTGTCATAGCCCTCCTCTGGAGCTACCATCTCACTGTGACATCGGCGCTGTCCCTTACCATCGCTACCCCCCCATCCTAAAAATACTAACAACCTCCACAATCAGATATGGAAAGGACTTCTGATTACGTGTCGTCTTGTGCGACAGTGCGCCCACACTTCTCTAGGCGTCTGAAGAAAAAAACCTGTCTGTGTCATGCTTGAATCACGAGGAGGGAAATAACAACAAACTGTTAAGCATCACACTTTGGTCATCAGGGTTATAATATGTTTACTGCTTCTGTTTCTTTGCATCTGCATCATCAATATTTACACTGTCATCCTCAGCAGCAGCATCAGTATGCCTCTACAGTTGTGCCTCCAGCTCGGCAGCCAGTCAGCCAGGCAGACGGAGGAAAGGCCCCAGCCTGACTCTGCAATGCTGTATTGAGCTCGTATGCTGTCACTGACCCGAAACAAACTCCCTCAAGACTCAGTGCCTGGATGCAGCCAAGCCGGCAGTCACTGCAAAGCACCGTGGTCACTGGGGCCTAACCGCCTTCATTACCCAATCACATTTACTAATACTTAATCTAACCAGGAGAAGATAATATCGCTCCTCTTTGCCAAACTCAATATGAGACATGCAGGGCTGACCGCTCTCTCTGGCCAGCTCATTTCAAACAGCACAAACTGAACTGTGCCCTAGCTTACAGCGATGACTCGCTTCTTTCCACCACCGTCTTTACTAACACATGATCGGATACTTGGTCAAGCCTCGCCAGACAACTCTCCGAAGGCGCATTCATGGACTCATGAGGAGAGAGGCAGGAAAGGAATCGCCTCGGACAATTTTTCAGGCAACCCTCACCAATTTAGGTGACGAGAATATATTTTGTGTGTGTGCGTGTGTGTGTGTGTGTGTGTGTGTGTGGGGGGGGGTTAACATTTGTAATTATGTCAATTCAATGGATTATAGCATTCATTTTGAATCATTAACCATTGCCATTCCTCCAACTATTATTCAATAATTAATGCCAGGACAGTCATCATGATCCCCAAAGGGCCAACATCCAGGCATGGACAGGGGACTCAATCAAACCAATCAGGGCTAATTATATCCACCTCGCCATCACAGGCGGCTTAGCATTTCCAGCATTTCTGCTGTGGATGGGTCAGTGCTCATGCTCTCACAGTCCTGCCTGGTTACTTAGAGTCAAATCGTGCAATATTAAGCACAAAAACAGAATCCCAAATCAGCATACCCAAGTTCAGGCATGGCGAGAAGAACAGACTTTGTGATATGATTCCAGCTTCTTAAATAGGGGGGCTCTTCTTGCTGTATTGAGGCAGCTGGAGGTTGTTCCCACAATCTTCACCTCTCATGGCTGATCAGTGACTCTCCCTTCACCCTTCAACCTGTGTACATCAGCAAGTCGTGCTGCAATCAATCAATGACAGCCTTGCCCTATGAAGAGATCAGCGACCAGCTTGCCCTGATTAAAGCCGTTTTACTGTCATCTAGAATCCCCAACCCTCTCTTGCTCTCTCTGCCATGCACATAAATAAGAGTATGCTCATGAACACAAGTGTATACACACACACAGACACCACATTTAGGGCAACAGTTACTCTATTTTGCATTCTAATTTAGCAGCGCAGACATCCCTCAGAATAAATGCGTCTTTTGTACTTACAGGTACAGTATGGATGAGGAAAGGTTAACCAGACTGACCTTTTGTTTTTAGTTTTGGAGGATTTGCCAAGACTCTGCATCACCTCTGGAAATAATCTGCAATGGCTCCACAGTTTGAAGCAAAGGTGGGGGAGGAGCTGAGCATTATCTCAAAGTCACACCTTCCCTCTAGGCCAGGTGTGCAGGTGTAATTTACCATGTCCCTGTTAACCTGCTTGCTTGTTTTCATCAAACTCATCAGCCATGCATAAGTGGTGTGCCTCAGAAATTAAAAGCAGTCTGGCCTGATTCCTCAAATGACTGAAATCGCTCAGCCGGTGCTTAATTTGCAACACAGGAAGGAGGAAGCGCTCCGTTTTGCGGGACAAGTGTGCTGTGTGTTTAAGTAAACGGTTGACAATTAAGATTAGTAAAATGACCACGGGCTGGGAATGCTGGAAAAGTGTCTTTTTATTCTTATACAGTAGCGCAACTGTCGAGAAACAAAACCATCATCAGGTCTGTTCATCAGGAAAAGGATGCTGGATGATTTCAGCTTGCTTTCAGGGAATGTCTTCGCTTACATTCACCACAAGGGTTGAACTTGAGACCAAGGTTACAGATTTAGATTTCTCATTAGTTTTTTTTTAAATTTCGTTTTGAGTTTTTGTTTTCAA
The DNA here is from genome assembly GCA_020745685.1 of Tautogolabrus adspersus. Classification (NCBI taxonomy): domain Eukaryota; kingdom Metazoa; phylum Chordata; class Actinopteri; order Labriformes; family Labridae; genus Tautogolabrus; species Tautogolabrus adspersus. Next base: position 17,059,301 of record CM036553.1, read on the forward strand.
ATTTGAATTTAGTTTTTAGTGCTGGTTTGTTTCGTTTAGATTTAATTTTGTGAAAATGTTCAGGTTAGTTTAGTTTTAATAAGGTTTAGTTTTTATGGAACATGGGATACCTGTCAAGAGTGAGTATCATAAACATAAACACAAGGATGAACAACCATTGCCCCAGTGGACCCCCCTGAATAATTTCTTATCTGCATCCCATTAATAAATCTGGTTAACCTCTTCGGGTAAATCCTGACATTGCTTGATATTAATAACATGTATATTAGGTCAGATGTGTCATGACTCTGATCCTTTAGGACTCAAAAGAGATTTTGCCCAAGTCGTGATGTAAATGCCGCCCTTCTTACATGACTTTACGAATTCAGGACATAACCCTAACCCCCACATGATTGTTTTCTATTGCCAAATCCCCAAGAATCCACATCTCTCATCCATAAAACCCCATAGTGGACCACTTTCCTGAGTGGCCTCTTTCTGATAAATGGATACCTTAAGGTAGCCTGGACCACTTTTCAACTAGGCAACAATTTGCTTTGGGAACGAGAAGAGGGCAGCAGCAGAGTTCAAGATGAACAAATTCCGCTGACATTTTGGCCTCGCTTTTCCAGCATTGAGACGTCTTGATATTTTGAAGCTCTGCCCTGAGCTGGTGGACCTTGCCTTTAAATGTGATATCATGTGGCAAGCCTCACATGAAGTCGGGGCCTCGCAATGACTGGTGCTGGTGTACACAGTACATGATCAGCTGGTAGAGAAGCCTCACTTCTTGCACTTTCAACAAAACGCCCACAATAATGATTGGATAAAACACATACTTTCACAGACAGAATAAAAACTTACAATCCCCTTAAAATGTTATGTCTACAGGCCCATTTTGGATGTAATGGAGAGAAAATGCTATGAAACGCGTATCATTAATGGTATGTGTCATGGTCAGTGCTTGACTGTTGATGGCTTAGAAGTTTACAGGTACTGTAACAAGCACTAAACCGGATACAGGTGCATGAATAAAAATCCCAGGATATAAAATTCGGGCAGCAAAACAGAAGTGCATAATCGGCCTGTGGGGGTAACAAAATATTTTAACGACAGTAGCCATCCACAGCAGTATTCCAGGAATTCCTTTAAATTCTCCTTCTCGTTTTCTTGTCTGCAGGCCTAGTTTGAATCTAACAGGAATACAATTCTGTGAATAGCAGCTCATACATGTTATGTGTAATGGTCATTGCTTAACTGTTGTGCTACAACGGTTTAAAAGTTTTTAAAGGTGGTGTTTCCACCATTAAATCGAAAACAGGTGTATGAAAAAAAAAATAAAGGACATAAAATGAATGCAACAAACAGAAATCCTCAATAAGCCGTCAGGGTAACAAAAATATAAACGACACCAGCCATCTTAAACAAAAATGCCTCCTCCATGATTCCCTATACTCTTCTATACACTCTAAAGCGTCTCCCTTCCACACATGCAAATCTGCAAAAACTTGCTGTGTTGGCGGTTGCAATACCCCCACATCCCCCCTTGTTCAGACCCATTGGCTACACAACTCAACACTCCCTCCCTCCACCCCTCTCTTGTCTAATCCTGCCCCAGTGCCCCACTTCACCTTCCAACACCCCATTAATAACTTATTCTCTCTATCATAAAAACTCCGGAGCTCATCCAGCTGGTCCACAGCTCACACTCACACACATTGCCAGCAATCTCCTCCCGCCAGTCCCAGCCCCATTCGGATTTCTCTGAAACACTGCACATTAGCATTTAAATCCTCTCATAACCGTATCATTGTGTTGCAGATAGAGGCAGTAGATCTTCATTCATCAGTCCTAATCTATCTGCTCCTTGTTCTCAGCCAGAGGGGCCCCCAGGCTCTGACTCAGAGCTTAACCCACCACGCATAAGCCGCAAGGTGGCTGCGCATTTTTCCTCCCAAATCTGGGGTCATCATCTTGGGGCCAAATGGGGGGTAAGTGAACCCCAACACACACGCATTACTCTGTAAAATGGTCAGATTAGGGAGGTTTAATTGGGTATATTTGAGTGAAAGCTGTGTGTTAGCCGGATCAAACAGTAAGCCATGTCAACAGCTTGTGCTACAGTGGATGCTCCTCTTATCGCCAAGGTTATGTTCATTTATATTGACAAACAAATAAGTTTTCTTGTTCAACACAAAGGCTGAAAGACTGTAGGAAAAGTTGGAATTCTAGATTTGCAACAAATCAGTTCATGCAAATGCATATATTTCAAATCCCCCCTCACCACACACACACAAACAAACACTCACACACAAACACTATCACGCATACACACACAGTCTTGTCATACATACATGTTATTCCTGGATATCAAAATCAGGCAATCAGCAAGGGGGGGGGCCGATACCGGATTAGATTACACGCACGAGGACAGTTCACACACAACATATCAGGTCATGAATGCGGATTTCCATTCTAACGCATTAGTAGTTTGTTGCGCTTGAAGCACGGATGCACAAACTGTCCGGACGCGCGCGCCCGCTCAAACACACGCACACACAGCCTGCAAACACCAAAATGACTGAGTGAATGTCATCGATGGACTCACCTTTATCTCATGATGCTGCGTTCAAGTCCTCTCCTGCTCCGCACGCGCTGGTCGGATACTCCTAGAGCTCTCACCTTCCTCTCAAATAGGAGCGTATTCCACTGCAGAGCGGCCGCCGACGCTGTCTTCTTCCTCTCCTCTCCCTCTCTCACACTCCCTCTCCTCTGTCTCCCTCACTGTTTCTCTCCCCTCTCTCCGTCTCTCTCTCTCTCTCTCCCTCTCTCTCTCTCTCTCTGTCTCTCTCTCAGATTGATTCACCCCTTTCCAAGTGCTGCGCTGCCACCGCTGGTAATAAGAATTGTCTGAGAAATCTTCAGGTGGATGGAGCCCAGTGGATGATGGCGACGGGACGTTGGTCTGCTGCTGCTGGGATATTAACTTTATTTATTGGCTTATGATCCATTTTCTTATTTCTTGAATGCAAAATACAAAGAATGACGCTGTTGCATTCTGCAAACGCATCAACATGCAAGTTGTACACAAGAGCGAGACAGTCAATAGCAAGGGCTAAATATTTATAGGCCAAAATTAGATGACAATATATAAAAATGCATTCAATTTAGAGAGACACACACACACAAACAATTTAAGAACCACATTTTGTCATATTTTCAGTCCTTCATAATGCAGAAAATTTAATTTAATTAAATTTAATTCAAGAGACATCCACACATGATTTCGTCCACATATGGACATATAATCTCTATAATATGATGATGGTGGTGTTTACAGCTTGTTACAGGGAACATTTGCTGCTTGGCCGGTTCCCTTGGCAACGCTAGAGCACACAGTGCTGATGGAGCCCCACCTGTACAGCACCGACTGCCTCATTGGATGTGCCTGCCATTGTAGCTCCCATCATTACATACAGTACATTCATGTTATATATAACACTGAGCTTGTACAGGTGTTTATTGATTGACATGCTTGGAAGGAGGGGGAGGAGTCAAAGGTGGGATTGTTTGAGTTGTTGTGTTGAACAGGAACTGAAATTGTTCTTTAATGAATGTGAGAATTTCTGTTATTGATCACAAGTGAGAGCAGTTTAGCAGAGACTCTCTGGGGATAAAAGCCAGGGGTAGTCCGTGAGGGGAGGGGGGCATAATTAAAAGGGGAGCAAGTTGAGGCTGAAGGTCAGGTTAAGGTTAAAGGTCTGATCATGCTGGAGTTGTCAATCACCACCTCAGGGTATCAACATGTGTGAGGAGAGAGAGTGAGTGGGCGGTGGAGTGTCCGTCAGATAGCAGTAGAAAGGAGGGGAGGGAGCAAGTATGTGTGTGTTGTAGGGGGAGTGATTGGGGGTGGGGGTGGGGGGCGGGTCAGACGGGTGATTAGTGCTGGATTGATAACGTTCTATATTGAGACTCAGAGGATCGCTCTTTTCTCACATCCTTTGCACCTCGACACCGGCTCTCCATCACGCACAGGCACGTGTTTGAACAGAGTCCTCACACACGTGTCTCCCTCGCAACGCTGCTCCAACACACACGCACACACACAAGCATGATTTAGATGGCGAGTAAGGTAATGACTGACCCCGACATTTTTTGTCTGGATGCAGCAACAGGGTGGCCAACCTGTTCCTCTCTGCACAGTCTTTTTCACTTTATGTTCCCACTTACTTAAACCCCCCCCCCCACCACCACCACCACCACCACCAAACACACACAGCCCCCCCACACTCTGCAGTGAGGGTCCAGACTCATACCCCCTCTCCATCCCACTCCTCTGTAATTCAAACAACACTGTCTCCCGCTTGCTGCTTTTGCATTGCGTCGCTCCTTCCTCTCTCCTCCCTCCCCTGCTGCCTTCCTGCCTCCCTCCCTCCCTCCCTCTCTCTCTATTAAATTTCCAGTCACACAACAGTGCAGTGGATATCCCTCCCTCTCTCCAGCTCTCACACACTCCCTCTCTCCCTCTTCCTCACACACACACACACACACACACCTCAGTAGTCTGTGGAGGTGTTGTCATCACCCTGGATCTCTCTCCCAACAGCTCGCTCTTGATATTGACGGTTCTCGCCCTCCTTTTACTTTGAACCTCACTCACTCTTCATACAAGGCTGCTTTCTTTTCACCTCCAGTTGTCTCATCCCTTCCCCTCCCTCTTCTTTTTTTTCTCCTCCCCCTCTTTGCCTCATTATTTAAAAGAGCCCCCTCACATTTCCTCCTCTTCCTCCCCAACCCACTCTGTTTGTATCTCCGTGCTGCAGTGTCTGCTTAGGCGGTTATACTATTTGGAGTATAACCTCTCCTCCTCTCCTCTGTGCTCCCTGTGTGTCAATGTGTTTGTGTGGGTGTGCAGGGCTCGCTCCGTCGGGCCAGCCTTTAAGTGACTGATTGAGTGGACACCACAGGCCTATGAATGAATAAAGATGGGAGCCACTGTGAGGATTAATGCGCCTCATATAAAGACAGAAAGCTTGCCATCAAGTATTTCTGCCTGTTGGTGTTGCTGTGTTGTGCAGTCTGTTTTGCTGTTACAGCATGTTGGTTTAAGAGACATGCAGGCCCCTCTGTTCGCCCCGGGTTATGTTCAGGTCCCAGGGTGAAACCTCTGCCGTCGCCATGCTGTGCTGTGCTGGAACGGCGTGGTTTTAGAGGAAGTGGGGCAGATAAGGCCTCGGTGTTGAGAACATGCTGCCTACCTTTCTCCTCCTGCTGCTTCTACATCTCCCCTCCTCCTTCCTCACGGTATCTCAAGTCTGAACTCCTCTCCACAGCCTCTGAGGCCCTAACTGAGCCCTGATCCGTATCTGATGGCGAAACAGCACGCCACCGGCTGCAGAGATTCTAACCTGTGTGATATCAAATTGAACATTCGGGTTGTCGTGACAAGCAAGCGAGGGTTGAACGCTCCAACGCTTCTGCTTGTGTACACGCTAAAAACAATGTGTTTTCACCCACAGAGAAAGAAGAAGCTCTTTTAAACACAAAGTTAACCAAGCTTGAATCTCCACCACTGTAGCCAATACTCCTCTCTTATCAGAAACAGCCCTATCTGGCATCCATTAGGTCCAATGGAGCCATTGATCTCAACACAGCCGGGCCAAGTGGACCCCGACCAGCAGCCCCTGAGGACAAATCCAATTTGAGGTGTTATATGCTCCTCCGACCCGCGTCCTCCTTGTAATCTCTCCATGTGCCGGTTTAACTCATCCACCACCATGACAATACCAGCACTTACTCCCTGCAAGGCCAGGCCTAATAATAAGGCTGTCCTTCCTGCTCCTCCGTCACCTGCTCCATCAACAACTCCTCTGGCAGGGCGTAAAAAAAACTCTGCCTAAGGCCTATAAACCCCCATAATGCGGAGCAAAACTCCTGTCATCAGGCTGTATAATCTTCATCTCTACCCAAGAGCCTCCCCTAACTGGCGCCTTAAACTGGTCCACTGCCTCCTCCGTCTTGGTGACGACACGGAGCAGGAGTGTTTAATTTAAGACTGGACCACGGAGCAGTAAAGAGCAGTCAGAGCTCAGACTCTGGTCACATGTAAGGATGTGTTCAAGGGTGTAATGGGTAAGGTTAAGTGCACTTAATGTGTTTAATCATATTTTTTAATGCAAATGATATAAATCTATATGGGCCATGAAAAAGCGGGTTCCTTTACTACTACATATACTAAGTTGTTAAATGCTTCACAGGAGGTTTTTTTTTTTTGTAATAGCTGCTTATTTAAACATGTATTTCAAATTGAGATTTCCATCTTTATGTCCTGAAACTTTCTTTAAAGTCCAAAGTATTCACTACTGATTTTTGTAACAGAATGGGACGTAAAATCAACTGAACATGTTGCATAATGCAGAGCAGGTGTATGCGGAGCTTGTTGGCTGGTTACAACAGCAGAATGAGCGCAGTTGGGGCTACAGATTTGTGGTTTGGAAATGTAGAAATGTTCATGGTGTTACAATTATAATCTGTTGTGATTTCTGTTGACGTGTGTCTCATTATTATCACTTTCATTGCGTGTCTCTCTCCATCCTAGTTTCTAAGTCCAGTCCCAGTAGATGGTTGGTTACCAATGTGTCTGGTTCTGTTCGAGGTTTCTACCTGTTTAAACTTTTCTTGCCACTGTTGCCGAGTGCTTGCTGGTAATTAATGTTGGATCTAGAGTAATAATAACAGACTACAGTCTAGACCTGCTCTATTTAAAGTGCTATTAGATCACTTTAACTGTGATTTGGTCGCCGTACAAATACTTTGTCCTGATGATTATTAAGCACACCTCTATGTTACAGAAAAAAACATTGATATGTATAAGAAATGTAATGTATAGTATCTCTAATTTTTTAAATTTTTAAGGGATAACATCATCTTAAACTTTGCCCATTTTACAGATAATTTGAGGGAAGTTTAATTTAGTGAAGTGCGCGTATTTTTGTGAGTCGTCAAACATTCGTGGCATGCTTGAATGCAAATGTTGGATTGTGGAATATATAAATGATATCTTTATTGCTGAGTGACTTCAACTGGAAAGTTTTTATGTACAGTATTTTTTGTTGTTGCATCATTTAACCCAGAATTATGAAAATGTGTCTTATAATTCCTCGGTACAGAAAAAGCAGCTCTATTAACATTAAGATGAAGCGCTTCCTCTAATATTTAAAGGTTTGATGTTTCTGAGAGAATATGTAATGTAAGCAAAGCCAACTACCCATAGGGCCGCTATGACTCTCTCTATCTCTCTCTCTCTCTGGGTGCACGAGGCCAGATGGCTTTGATGACTCCTTCAACAGCCCTGTATCCCCATATTCCCACGGCAACCACCCACATGACACCCCAGGGGACATGATCTCCAAGTCCACAAAGCACATTTAGACGCCTGCCTCCACAAGTGAGGCTTTGAACATCAACCACTCTGGTTTGCTTTCTCCAGAAACCCAAGAACGAGAACCCTAAATTACACATTTGGGTTTACTAGTTCTGTCTATCAGTCCTGCTCCAACAGACCACCAAAATCACCCCTTGGGTTCAGATCAGGCAGACTTCAGCCACAGAAATCCAGCACCAGGTTTTCCAGTGTTGTTCAAGCTGGTAGTCTTCTGTTCTTTTTTTGCTTTTTTTGCTCAAAGGCTTTGAGGACTACAGAACAAGATCTGGCTGTATTTGCAACAGTCCTCCTACCCACAGTAATTCCACTTGGGACATCAATGAGGGCTGGGAAGTCTTCTGTTTCCACAATAGTTTGCTTTTGGATGGATGAGCAATGTCTTGAGAAATCAGTCAAAATCTCCCATAGACATTCAGCAGGACTACAACCTTGACCTAAACCAAGCAAAAAAAAGCCTCTCACATGAGAACAGGGGCCCCAGATGCCCTCACTGCGGGGATGAAGAACTCAGGTTTGGAATCAGACATTCCCAGGAAATCCAGGAGAAGACGGAGGAAACACTGGGACTCAAAATTCTGCTGACTCTTTGGCTGTGAAGTGTATGGAAACCATAACTTCCAGAACATTATCTCATTATTATGAAGAAAAAAAAAATCATAATTATGGCATTATAACTGAGCCCCAGTTACAAGACTTAAAGTCACAGTTATGAGGCAACAGCTCCACATGAGCTTTCCTCTGGAAGACAGTCATTCATTCTTTTTCCTAGAAGGCCAAAAAAAACGTAGAAAAAATAGAAATCGATGTCATCCAGTTATGTCTCCATGTTGCCCTATAAGTGTCCAATTATGATCAAATAACCGCGAGCATGAAGCCTAACAGTCAGAGGCTGAGACTTAATGTATGACGTAACTTGTAATGTCATACTGAGCTGAATTTTTAGTCGCTAAGGATTTCTACTCCTTTTATAAAAATCTAATTTTCTTCTTTAATATGCAAATATATGCATCAAGGCCCTTTAAAACATGGTCAGATCAGGGGCCTTTAATAGAGCTACAAGTTAGATCTAAAATGTGTGAATTACTGTGTGAACTAAATGTGGAGCTCATGTAGTTAAAACCTTGATAGCTTTGTAACATGTGCCAGTAAAGAAAAATGTAATAGACACATCTGGTAGAACCAGAAATGACAAGAAAAGGTACGACATTGGTGTAGCTTATATATGACTTAACTTAAAATCGTGTTTTTCTCTTGGTATGGCTCATAACAAAACATTGTGGTTGATGTTTGCCTATTGGCCAGGATGATTGAAGGTCGGCTTTGACATAATTTTATTTACCACTAAAGTTCATCACATGGACCTGTGAACATTTAATTGAAGAGATACTGAAAAACTTATGAGCTCAGACAGGCGCTAATAGCTCGATAGTGAGATAGAGACAGATAGATGGAGAGAGAGAGAGAGAGAGAGAGAGAGAGAGAGAGAGAGGGGAGAGAGAGAGAATGATAAAGTGAAGCTAAGCCAGGCTCTGAGGGCCGGCCAGTGATTAAGGGATGGGAGGATTGAACAGCAGCCACTGAGGGACTAGTGTCTATCTGTGTGAGTCCATGTGAAAGCGGGGCTGAGGGAAAAAAAAACCTCAGAAACAAGAACCCACTGTCACGGTATCTTAGCAACCGTCTCTGTCTCCCAGGTGACAGGGACTGACATCACTTCCTGTTGGTTGGTGAGTGTGCATGTGTGTGTACACAGTGTCCAAGTGTAAAAAAAAAAAAAAACGAAACAATCTGCACAAACTGATATGTGTTCAGGACGTATGTGTGAGGTTGAGCAGAGCTCACCTGCACGGCTCGGCTCAGCTCTGCAGCTTTAGCACACGTCAATCTGCTTTCTGACAGAAGAGTGTGTGTTGGTGGATTTAACTTGAATGCATGGTGCCTGCACGTTCAGCGAGCACACTGTGGGCATACATGTGCAGTGTGATCCATGTGCGCATGCGGTCAGCCCTGATTGTACGTTATGCCAATGGAAGCATGGCCAACTGATGCCATCTGGTAGGACTACTTGGCACAAGACGGCTCTCTATGGTTCCACGACATATTGGAGTAGTTAAAATTAACACTGTGACACTATTTGGCAGAAAAAGACACTGAACTATCTATTACAGTGTCTATTTCAAGCTCTCTCTCACCTTACGGGTCCAATCTGCAGTCACACAGCGGGAGGCAGGTCTGTGAAGACTTTGGCTGGCCATCACAAGCGCGACATCATCAAGAGCAAAAACCTCTTCACACAGAAAAATCTATGCTCCTTCTTTTATTTTATCCAAATAAAACAACTTGACCATGATTTTAAAAAACAGCAACAAATGAAACAGGAAATGTAAAATCTTAATTAAAAAGAAAAAAAAACAGTATTTCATATGTCAATGATACAATGTATAGAAAAGTGGAGTTTGCAGGAGGTTTTACGAAATTGTCTCTTTCCACTGGTTGGCTTCTTCAGAGTGGAGGATTAGCGTGCTGTCGGTTTGACCATTTACATGAAAAACTAATGCTCGCATTGTCTGCCCCTAATTAACTTCAGCTGCTCAGTCCCGTGAAAAGAGGACAAAAAAAAAGGAAACTACTCATGATTTGTTCCTTAATTATGTTGAACATTTGTAGCAATAAAGCAACCGAGCGGATGCATGTGTCCAAACTGGCAAAAAAAAGGCTGCCAAGATTCAACTAAAAAAAATATATAAAATAAAATCTATTCCAGAGTCCAGCACGCTCGCTCAGAGTAGGTCCATGAGGATTTCATCCTCCATGACACTGGAGACTTGGGGCATCCCAGGCTGGGAAACAGCGCCTCTCTGACCTCCAGACATCAGGATCTGACCTGCACACAGGTTGGGGAGAGAGGGAGTCAGGGAGAGAGAACAAGACATTTAGAAAAGGGGCAATTATCATTCCTTGTTTGTTTGTTTTTTATTTGTTTTTTCAAAATGTGTACTGATGGAAAGTCTGACTTTAAAGAAGGACCGGGAGAACATAATTTCAGGTATTTACTGAAATTAAAGATTGAGTTAGTACAAAGAGATCTGGAGTTGAAATGACTATTTAACAGTCATTTTTGCTTCTACAAATCTTATTTGGCTTTAAATGGATACAGAATATAAATCACTTTTTACCTCATGCTCGCTTTCAAAATCACATCTTCTTTTTGCATTTCCCTCTTTTCTCCCCTGAAGCCATTTTCTTTCTGAGGTCAACAAGTAAATTGGAATTTGACTATAAAATCGAGGTGCCCCAGTGGTTTGAAATGTTTAAGTTCTTGAATAAATGCCCTGCAGCGTGTTCAATCATCCCAGAATTTTCATATCAAATATGAGACTGAACACATTCCTACATTAGTTTGTCAGAAATTCAAACCTAGCCTCAAAATGATCTCAAATAGACAAGGATGGGGGTGCCGGTAGCCTGGTGGTGAGCGCGTGCGCCCCATGTACAGAGGCCATGGTCCTCCAGGCGGGCAGCCCGGGTTCGAATCCGACCTGTGGCTCCTTCCTTGCATGTCATTCCACTCTCTCTCTCCCTGATTTCTGACTCTATCCACTGTCTCTAAAAAAAAAAATAGAGGATGAAGCTAATTTAAAGTTACACCCCCTTAACAGGATTACTTAGATGGATGACAATTAATGTTTTCTCTGCAGAAGCCCTGAGAGGAAAGTGCAAATAACTGAAATGTGATCTAAATTGTATTCCTGCTGTAGTCCGCTTACCCACGAAGAAGATGTGAAAAGTAAATAAAAAACCATCGATTTAAAACAACACTTGTGCAAGGTGAGAATAAGTTTTGGATCTTGAAAAAGTGAAATTAGATTTTTTTTTTTATAAATGTACCCACTTGCTCATAAGCATTAACACAGGAGAAAAGCTATGTATCAGTTTGCTTAGAGGATGTGTGAAAAAGATGAATTAGAGGTATTCAGTGTGAATCATGTGTCAAAACACGATCAGCAACCAATGACTAGCAGGCCTAATAAAACCCACCTGCATTCACACTGAGTGAAAGTCATCAGTGCACTTTGATTTTGTCTAAATGGGACTGTCTTTAAAAATAAAAAATCCTCTTGAAGTGACGGAGTTCTTTAAAGTTGGAGCTGTACGTCAATAGATTCATGCACCAGAAGTTCTCTCAACTTTTACAATCAATTCTCACAAAAACAGCAGGAACACTGAGAAGGAATATTTCACTAAAAACAAAGTTTCTGCAAGGTGATCTTTGTCAGATATGAAGGCAGCATGTGACAAAAAAACAACACTTACCAGAAAGAAAAATAACCAACATGTAGTGTAGTTAGTGGAGAAGAAGAATTTAGACTTTCTGTTTCTTGTCTTTCTATATTAACATCAGCCATCCAGACTTCTTCTGAACTCGTCTTCTCTTACTTTAGAAGCAACAGGAGTTTTCAAACTTCTTCACCATCCTTGAGTATTTATCAAGACCTATATTCTTACACGTCATGTCTTCTCTAATCAAATGTTTTCTGAACTCCTCCACCTCAGTGGGGGGTGTTTGCTGACCTGCCAATGGCTGCCTCCACTGGCCCTGCATTTGAGCCCCCCCTCCTGGTGCCTGATGGACCAACTGCTGCCCTAGTCCCTGGTGAGACATCATGCCTGGCATGTGAGACACCCCGCCCTGCTGTGGAGACACAGGGACAGAAGACACATCGTGATTAACTTCAGAGAAAAAGAAGAGAAGAAGTGGCCGTCACTGTGGGACGTGCTGCGGCTGCTGCTTCGATTCTCTTACTGGCTGCTGTTGGCTGAGGAGAAGACTGCGGAGCTGGGGATTGGCTCCTGGATTTGAGAGGCGGAGAATGGGACCCTGGGGCTGGGCTTGTCCGCCTTGTGCGACCTGGTTGGGTGGAGCACCGCTGACAGGCTGTTGCTGATTGGCTGGTCCGGCTGCTCTCATCGTCATCTGAAGGAAAGTTGAAGATGTCATACAAAATGTTACAATTTTCAAACAACGGTTTTTCTGCTGCATGATCCTTTGTGCACAGTAAAACTTCCTCCCGTGTTGTTGTTTGTGAATCTCAAATTGAAGAGTTTACAAGCTGTCAGACTGATTCTACTGAAGCTAACATCTAAGATGTGTAGGTATATCAGGAAAGAAGCCCCTTACCTTGCGCAAACAGCTCCTCCTCAACAAAATATACACAAACTTACACATGCATGTTAATCATGAAATATATTTAGTTCTTTTTTCAATGGCATGCCACATGAGAAACAAACACATGCTGAGTTAGCTGTCCACCCGCCTGATTCTGAGCAGTGAGCTGGGCGGGACCCTTGATCAGTGTTTATGTGTAGAATACATAATAAATATAGGATAAAAGAATCACTACAGAGGGATTAAACAGGATGTTTCCAGAAAAATCCGATTTGTTTTTAACATTGTTTCAATAGCAATATAGGACTTCATTCCATCCTGATTAATATTACTGATCAGCGACAGGTGAAGGAGATTCTGTTCGAAATGTACATTTGACTTTAGATCTGTTGTGTAGTCAAATAAACAATCATTGTCAGGATGTTCATGCACACATAAACCCCAGCTACGATCAGTGAGGTAACGGTGGACGCCCTGATCACATGTTGCTTTGCATGTTAAGAGATTACTGCCGGTCTCACCATGTTGTTCTGCCTCTGCTGCTCCTCCATCATAGAGACCTGACTAACAGGGGGCATGCCCACCACCACAGACTGCACACAGGACAGATATGAGAGAGAGGAAGGAGGAGGTGGGAGGGGGGGAAATGGTGGAAGTGTGGAGGGAAAAAAAAGGAGGACAGTGGAGGAAAGGGTTACCAGTCAGGCATGCAGAGATCAGCGGGCACCGGGGCAGTAAAAGTGTCAAAACCCAGGCAGGCATGCCAGCACAGAGTCAGATCAGTTACCTGCTGCTGGACGTTGCCATGGGAGACAGGGATGGGGCCAGCAGGCCTGTTGAGGAAGTTCTGGTTGGGGGCAACCTGACCAGGCTGCATGGGACCGCCGGCTCCACCTAACTGCTGCAGAAGACAAAGCCTCAGTGAGACGGCAGTATGCAGCTCTGCTTTACCTCTGCACACTTTGAGTCTTTGTTTCAATCCTCATTTAACAGTCAAGTAAATACACAGGAAAGAACCATTTAAAAAGTGATGACAAGTTGTTTAAAAAATCTAATTAAACATAAGAGGAGTTCTTTTTAAACAGAACAGATCTTTCCTTGTTTGGTATACAGAAGTCACATAAACGGTGATTAAACGCTGTCCAAATCGAAACCCTTCAGGATTCTCCAGTTTAACTTGCTGCAAAATGTCATGAAATATTCACGTTTCCAGCAAGAAAAAAAAGACATTTAAACACCTGCTTAGTGAGTTAAAGATCTACAATAGGATCCCTGTAGACAGTCAAATTCTGCTTTTCTTCTACAGGTCAGAGAGCCTGTGTTCAGTCTGTTACTTTGTCTGTGAGGAACATGAAATAGTTGATATCGTGGGATGAACTAGTGAAAACTTGTGCTTAAAGTCCAGGTAAGCACATCAAAATGTAATTGGTTGCTGTTATTAGTTCTAATGGCCCCAAAGAGACACATCTTTGAGGAAAGCATATTCAAAGTGAGCGATAAGGGACAAAATGATCAGTCCTTGTTCAGTGCACTAAGTATTCTCAAGTTCAGCTGAAGCTTCATTCAGGCCTTAGCGGTCTAAGCAGTTACCTTCCTCAGTTGAAGACTATCGGGATCCTTTTCACTCTGTGTTTTGATTGGTTTGTCAAATAGTTTTGGAAAATGCCACCCTCTCATTTAAAAGATTCAGACCCACTTTAAAAGACCGGAACCGTGTGCTCACCCTTCGCTCACACTCCTGACGTTTGGCTATTTTTGCACTGTTCAAATGAATCCATTATCTATATCTTCAGTCGACATATTCTCCCTGTGTAATGGATGTTTACTGTGTTAACAACCTTGAGAGCGTCGGGCTGAAAACCAAACACTCGCTTTCTTTGCTCGTGAGTCTGCAGACGAAAAGCAAAAAACAAACAGGGACATGATGACACTTGAAGCACCACCTGCTGCTGTGTTTGCTATTTTGGATTCCACGGTTTAAAACAAACTGAAGCTTGATGACTAAAGCCGTTAGCAAAGTGGGGAGTAAAAAGAAAAAAAAAAGTCACATACAGTATCCACCCGCTGTTTGTTTTTTTCTTTCTTTAAAGCAGAGTTAAAAGGAAAGGTCGCGACATGTCGGATACACACCTGTTAGCTAGATTCTGATCATCCACATTTACTGTACATCATATTCCCTCAAACTCTGATTTTTTTATTCCCAAAGACAGCCCTGACGCGGGAGAAAATCACAGTATGAGACTGATAACTATTCAGAAAGGGCACATTTTGAAGCTGGCAGCAGTTAGCAGTCCTCTGCAGGTGCTGTGGTGGCTTCTGTGTTTCCACACTGAGGGAGAGACGAGGAGGAAACGCGGGTGTTCCATCCCTCCACTAAGCACAAATTATTAACTAGAGTGTGAAGGAAAAACACCTTCACTTATCCATCCTGCTGAATCTAAAAAACACCGCAGGATTTGGCTAATGCAGGGTATGTTTTCTGACTGACAGTAACAGCGAAAGACGCAGTTTGGGTCTTTTGAGGAAGCGTACAGAGCATCCTTTCTCTCTCTCTCTTTTGTCCAGTCTATGATTTATTTCCTGTCTTTAACCCTGTAGCTTGTAAAATCCCAGATCAAGATTTAGAGCTCTTTTCTTGGAAAAACATTTTTTTTGACTTGCTGAACAGTACAGAACAAACAAAAGCCACTCAAGGGCTTTGCACAGAGAAATCTTAAGTACTGGTCCAAATTGAAATTTTAATTACATTAAGATTGCTGTAGCGCTTCCCTATTAGCAATGCAGCATGTGATGATACACAAGAGGCGGAGAAAAAAAAATCTTCATTACAATTTCATGATGTCTGCCTTCTCTAAATGCCCTGATGCTCATACACACAGCGCTCGGAGTTGCATATAGCGCTGTCGCTCTTCTGCGAAGACATGGAATTAGCAGGGTGAGCAAACAAGCGCTATCACCGCCGATGAGAGCAGACTGCGAACAGAAATGTAATCTAAGTCATGTAAGGCTGACAGCAGGCTTCAATTTTAAATGGAGACATAGTGCTTTCTCTCCGACTGGATGCAGCATTGTTTCCTCCTTGAAGGCTGTACAAGCTGGAGCCGAGCCCTGTGATGGAGAAGACGGCTAATCCAGGGGACACATTTTAAATAAGCCAGTCTCCAGGGAAGACGACGAGCACAGAGTGGGAAAGTGAAATTTTTTATGACATGTGAGCAAAGGAAGTTGTTTGTAACCCACAATGAACTCAGCGGCGAGAACTGGTCCGCCTTCACCACAGAGACGGGAAAGTCTTCGGATTTCTTAACCCAGTCCCTAAAGGTTGCCCCACTCCATCGCTGCGCCTACAGCATGTCATCTAATGTTAACAACGGCGCAGCCCGTCGCTGAAAAATTCAACAGCGCACAACATAATGAAGCGGAATCTTACAACTCTTCACATTTTTGAACTACAGCAAACATGACAGAAGTGAGTGAAGAGTTAATAGTTTGAATGTCTTGTTTGAATGATGTTCTTCCACTGACGAGAACTGTGAGGATGACATTTACACTGCAGGGGAACTGAAAACAAGAAGGCTGTCATAGAGCTGGTGACATGTATAACTGGTTACATCTATAACTGCTTAGATTTATGTTTTTTCCCCTTTTAATATGTGATATATTCATGAAAAAAACTTTTTCAAAATCACCCACAGTCTGGTGCACACTGATTTGTTTTTTCTCTTGTCAAAGATTTAAAAAAAGTGTCTATCCACTCCACAAGAGTCCACTCCGGTCTTTGATCTGTTATCTCTTCCTCACTTCATTTTGTGGCTGGTTTAACTTACCGGTATGTTTGGTCCATAGATTGTAAATATTAACGGACGAAGCCTGAGTGACATCAGCCATCTGTTACGGCAGGCTCATCGGCAGCAGCCGCCATGCTGGAAATGCTGTCTCACCCTAACTTTCAGTCAACCTAGCGACAGGCTGTGAGTTGGAGCTGAGTCGGGTTTTAAGCCTCTTCACAAACCGTTCCATCGCGCCCACCTCTTAATCATGTCAGCTACGCGCCTAACTATGGATAACATGTATCGTTTTCAAAATCAAAACAGAGCCTTTAAAAAAAAATGTGTGCCCATGACGACAATAACTAATCAGACCTTATTTCGTTTTTTGTACCAGGCTGTAAACTGGTTTATTCATCCTGTAAACGGGTCTTTTTTGGCTGTTGTGTGTATGTGACTTCCGGTGTTCCTGGAGCGGGCCTCAAGTGGACACTGGACGAACTGCAGGATTTTGCACTTCCACATTGGCTTCATTTTACCGCTTGGTTTTGCTGTGTTACATGTATACCTTATGTACTTCTTGTCTTTTTATTATCCTTTTACAACAACAAGAACACAATTTACAACGTACTCCAGAGTTGTGTTTCCAAATTCAATACAACAGCTCAGCCACAACTTCAATATCTTTGTTTAGGAGGCAATTTGTTCGTGTTCGTACTATTGTCAGGTCTTTTGTTCTACCAATACGCCCACACGAGAGGTAAATAGAACGCAGTCCAGTGCAACGCCATAACAAGGTGTGACGTTTGTGCAAACACATCATTTAATTAACACCTCCTGACAGTGTTAGAAGAGAAAATTATAGGCTTCATAGAATAGACTTTATGGCAGAACGTTGTTTCAGACTGCATTAGATTGTTTATATGGTGCAACTCATAAAGTGGACACTGGATCTATAAAGACAAGCTTTAAAACGGTCAAACTGAAAGAGCATGCTAACGCAGGATATTTGTACAACCTAATAGAGGACATTATGTACAGTGTGGAGGATGCAGGAATTTCACCTGCACCAATAACTCCCTCCCTTAACCAGAGATAATGAGTGTTAATGTTGCAGCAAGAATATAGCTAATGCTAGCTCCATTAGCCTCAACTAGAGCGAGAGCCGTTAGTGGCTGCTGTGAAGATACTGGGCTCGCTAAATGAAATGTCAATAACAATGCACCTTAATGCTGTAAACAATACACCTCAATTCCCGGGTGCTCCTTGATAATGCCTCCTCATTATCACCTCCTTTTAGTCCAACCCCTCCCTCCCCATCTACACTGAAGCTTTCCTCTCTTCCCCACAACCTCCTCCCTCCTCTTCCACCACTCACCGCTCTGTGCTGCTGGACCTGCTTGTGGTTGGTGATGACCTGCCGGATGCCGTTGACGAAGCCGCTCTGGTCGTTGGGGATGAGGCCCATGAAAATTCTCTTCTTGGAGGAGTAGAGCAGCATCAGCACCCGCACTTCACAGGGCGACGTGGTGTGTGGGAAGTGGACGCAGCCGGCCTGCAGGGAGGGTCACGGGGTCGGATTAGGACCTTGACTTGACTTGACATGGGCTTGGGGAAATGACCTTCTCCTGAGGTCATTTTAGCCATCAAGACATATTGGTTTTATAAATAGAATGCAAATGGTATTAAAAAAAAAACTGCTGTAAATCTATGTAAGGCAAAAGGGCAGAGCTCAGCCAGCCTCTGCTTTTTCTCAATGGCATTAACTCATTAAACCCTGTATCATCTTACTAAACTTGTTTATGTCTGGACTGGTAAAGCATGTTTAAAATAACATGATCTGACATATGACTGACTACATATTTCTAAAAGGTATGGCCTGGAACCCCCTCTAGAGTCTATACCACAACACTGCAACAAAACATGACACTTTCAATCAAACTACTGGAACCTGAACTCTGTTGCCACTCATGGAAAATGTATCGAGCTGCACTAAATGATGGATACGTTCGGAGACATTGAGGGGAATAAACACTTTAAGGCTCAGGGAAGTGTAAAGTGCTCCAAAAAACTCACAAAACCATTGGCCATAATGCGGTACAGGCCTTTCAGCGACTCCATGTCTTTGTGGGTGAAGAGAAACTGAACCATTCGGGAGTTTCTGAAGAGGTGACCTAAGGTTGCCTGCAGAAAGAGCGGGGCACTTAGTACTGCATCATTCAAACATAAGTCAGCACAACACTTTCACTTTCACACACACACACACTAAAGTCTCACCAGGAGCTGCTGTGGAATCAGCTGCATGATGAGCTTCTGCGGCCACTGGTCTGTGTTTCTGTTTGGGAGACACATCGACAGCATGAAATAAGAAAACACACTACAACATCTGAAGTCTTCACCGTGTGTGTGTGGCTACTCACAGGTTTTCTCCTTGGTTAACATGCACTTGACATGGCAGGGAGCGCGTCAATTTGGTTGTTGAATCCATGGAAGAGGCTTTAGGCTTCTGGAGGGGTGATATAGATGGAAAAGGGAAGACGCACAAAAAAAGACGGATGTTAAAAGCTGAGCTTTAAAAACACCCTGAGGGGCACAGGGGGGAAAATACCTTAATGTCACTGTTACCACTGCTTCTGATTTATTTGAAAGATATCTTACTGTGAATCAGGACATTGGCAGACACTTTGAGCCAACAACAGGCCACTATAGTTAGCCAAACAAGCACCTTCAGTGGGTATCCATTGAACAGGGGAACATGTATTGCCTAGTGTGAGTGGCGCACTAAAGCCCCGTTTCCACCAAGCGATCCGGTTCAGTTCCGTTCGGTACGGTACCCATTTATTGGCGTTTCCATCGTCAAAAGTTGGGAATGGTTCCAAAATAAGGGATCTGTAACATCCTACTTTTTTGGTACCCTTTCTGTTGGGGTGCCAAGGGTACCGATCCGACCCTAAAGGGTCCCTTTTGTTTACTGTGTCCCTGTTCTTCTTGAACGTTTAACTTAATTAATAGCTGGCTACACTGTGTTGGGCTGCTATGATGTCACACTATTACATAGCTGACGCAGCAATTGCCATCTGGCTTACACTCCGCTTACCAAATAAGAGTACGGGTGGCTGTGGAAACGCAAGCAGGTTCAGGATTTACAGTTATGAAACTGTACTGAACCAAACCGGACTGCTTGGTGGAAACGCGTCTTAAGTCATTGAGATGTCAAAATATGTAAAAACAGGGCTCAGGTTTCAAACAACTGGAATTCCTCTTGAAATTAAGCTGACTTGGTTCATGTAGGGATGCCCCCTCTCTGTGTCTCTCTAGATGTGATCTGGGTATTAAACAGCTGGAGACACCAGGGAAGACCCACGACATGCTGAGGGGTTACATCTTCCAGCTGTCCTTGAGCAGTCGGAGAATATTGCTGAGGAAAAGCACATGGCAGGGTGCCTTTTTCTCAACTCTGACCCCAATCAGGACAAGCAATTAAAAGATGGACGAATAGATGGACTTTTAAAGACCTACAGATAACCTCTTCACCAGCAAAATGTCAGGAAAGAGAGGGGAAAAAGAACGACTTTCTAAGCGCATCGATATAGCAATCCCGCTCGGGGGGAAAGCACCAAACCTCTTCATCTTCAGGGCGTCAATACAGGATCAATGATAAATCAATCACATATTAGTCAGGACTACTGTAGTCCCTGTGCTGTCCATTACCAATGTATTGTGTTGGACTCTCAAAGAGAAATGGGCCGTTTGTTTCCAGGGCTTGTTACTGCAGGGAATCAAAAGGATCCTGAGATGTAGACGAACAAAACAATCCAATTTATCGACCTTAGATGTGGATTTGAAAAAAAAAAATGTGATCAACAACCTTTCTCCAAAGTAACCCCAGAGTTGAAAGGCTAATGAGTGCAGTGAAGGAGGAAACGGTACATTAAGAGCAATGTTTCATGCTCCTCATCTCCGAGACAAGATTTAGAGCTTCCCACACTTTTTCCCGTCCATTTAACCGACTCAGATAATTTTGACAAACAGAGGGGGGAGGATGGGACTGTAGTCGATAGAGGCCATCGACCCAAGTCTGTCCAACTAACACAAACACTTGAGGGCCTTGTGAGTGTCGCATTTAAGCCATTAGCTGTGTGTTTTCCTGACTAAGCAATGCAACTGTACACTCAATGATTTGACCTTGAGAGAAGCCAATAGCAGTATGACGCTTAACCGATGTGCTATTAATTCTACTGTGCAATAATCGATGACAGGTAGTTATTAAGACTTACTACTGTGATGATCACCATTCTAGTTTTTTAAGGTTCTGCTGTTTTGCTTTGGATTTCAGCTGTCTGACATAAGACTGCAAAACAACGTGAAACAGTTGGACTTTTGGAAATACACTCTTCTCTTCCTTGCCTAAAGTTTGAAAACTGGACCTCTTCAAAGAAATATGTTGCGGTCTTCATGAACACAAAGCCGTTAAAGACCAATCTGTCTAGAGTTGCCTTTGTTTGATCCGTCTATGTCTGATTTTATGAAACTGTATTGAATGTTTCTCTTGTTTGTATCTTTTATTGTGGAGCCCTTTGTGACGCCTGCTCTCGTAACACGCTATATAAATCAACTTTACAAACTTAATAGATACAAAAAGGTTTAGAATGGCGTTAATTGATTGTTCTGCCAGCAGCTGTGAAACAGGATGTACTGGCTCTGCTGTGTCCCTGTGTATGTACAGTAAGAGCCTGATCAAAGTACGTCCACTAACAGCGCTTCCTGTTTTCTCTGACAGGCTCAGATTTTGTTCAAAGTGTTTGACAACGTTATGGAAATGATCCCAAACAGGCAAATCATTATATTGTTTTAAACATGAACAGCCGTTATACAGTTTTCTATATTCACCAGACTCTACCGAGCAAACACAGAACACTGGAGTGGCTCGTCCAGTGCTGCCTAGATCAATAAGACTGTTTATGATTGTTTGTTTTTTCTGTGAATCAGGTGTTTAAGTGTTTAAACGTCAGTGTGACACAATAAAAAGAAACCAACAAAGTGACCTGAGCAGCAGTGGAAAATCAACGTTCATGTTCTGAGAGATAACTGTTTTTTTTTTACTGAATGAGTGGCTTTAAGACGGAGATATAACAGATGTTACAGGTTTCATTAACACGTCCTTACTCCATATGAAAAAGATTTATCTCAGCAATCAGAGCCCATTTGGATTCCTAAATTTTGTCAAATAGAACTGAGGTTTAAAAAATGATGTCATTATCCTTAAAGTGTCTGGATCACTACAGAGAGCTGGCTCAAACAGCTTTAAAGCGTAGTCTAAACTAGTCCTTAAATGTTCAACTTCTGCCCCTCACTGAACTTTAGACAGCTTCAAGTTCAGCCACGACGCAGGATTTAACTCCTAACTGGTTGACGCATTATGTAGAATAAACACTAACAACTAAAGAGCTTTATTTCTATGACAGTGTTCTCTAACGTTGCTTTACACTACAAAGCGCCTGCCACTCTGCATTCATTCAAACTTGGTCTTTATTCTGAATGTTACCTCTTGCCACTCCAGAACGCCGGTCCAAGCCACAATCTTATTGGCCACACTTTGTGGCTGTCCAATGGGATTCGCATTGCCTGGAGCTCCAGACACAACAGCCTGTCAAGAGAATAAAAGCAGTGAGGGTGTAACATGTACGATTTAAGAGCAGAACAGAACCTTGACCAGTTTAGAAAAAGATGTATAAGGAAAAAACACAAAGTCATAAATGACTTAAAAGCCTTCTTACAATCTGTGAAGCTTTGTAAAATCTATTACAATCAATATTAGATTTCAGCATATTTTAGACGTTTGATCTTTACATCAGGATGTTGAGCTGCAAAAGAAAGTAGTGAATGAACGACGTGTACGATGGAAACCAGCATGGACTGCCACCACAGTGACTTTCTAGGGAAAGGGAACGTGGTCCTGTTTTGATGTGATAGTAAGCGAAAACATTTAAAATTCATTTTGATATGAGACTTCAGACACTGTGTTAGACAGCAAACTGAGCTCTGGGCTGCTGGTGTTACGCAGCGCAGATTAAAGCCTGGCTCTTCTGATTCCTAACACAAGCAGGGACACTTACATTAGAAAATATTGACCTGATTCTAAACCCTGATAGTGTTTACAACCTGGTAGGAATAACAAATCGGGACCTCAGCTGAGTGCTGTGAACTTTTTGTCTTTTTTAACTCCATCAAATGTTGGCCGGGATCCAATGGCCATTATGCAAAACATGACTTAAATTGCTTAAACATCAAAACCATGTTGACCAACCAGAGGCTGTCGTTGGTTGTCTTTAAGGTTAATCGTTAACAATCAAACACCGTCATCAGCCTTGTTAGTAATTCTGTTCTCACTGAATCAATCTAAATAAATATCTGTTTTAGTCTGCTGGATTCGGTCGTAAGTGCTACTATTAGCTCACATTTAGATGTCTGTATCTCTCTGTATGTGGGAGTCAGTCAGTCATCCCCAGCTTGCCTGCAGCTACTGAAGATCAAAACAGGAGCAGCGAGAAGCGGCTCTCCGGTACTGGCCTCCTTTCACTGGCTGCCAGTGAAATATAGACTCAAACTCTTTGTTTCTCTAAGGTCTTCTTGGATTGGCACCAGATTACATCTCGTTTGTTCAAATGTATAGTCAATATCCCAAACTCCTGATGTTAGTCGTCATGGCACAATGTTTCCAGTTCAGATCTAGAACTTCATTTTCAAAGAAGGACAAAACCGGTTTAACTTCAACTATTTGAGTTCAAAATGTTAGATTGCATTCATCCAAACTGATTTATGTTAAACAGATATTAACAGCCTGTATAGGCCTTTCATGTGAATGTTTCAGATCCTGCCAATCCATTGTTAACACAAAACAATGTTAACTTTTGTTCCAGCGTGATGTATAATGCATTAAACAGAGCTGGTAATAACTTGTTATTCAATCCCTTAGATTATGACACTCCCCGCATCGTCTGCAGCATCCTTCTGGATACATGTGTTCTGTTTTAGAGAAGCTCTATTGTCACTCAATGCTGTTTCTGTAACCTGCACATTTTCAAACTCTCTAGTGATGTAGAAATGATGATGCGGTTATGGTACAAAGCGACGGCCCTGGAAGTTCATTTGCAACAACAACAATAAACAATATGTGCAAAAATCAGAATACAAAATTAAATTTGAAGTATAAAAGATGCACACAAAAAACTTGATGTTGTTTCTTACAGTTGCTGTAGCAACCCCCTTCCTATAACTTTAACATATATGATCTGTTAAATTCCTCTGTGTTTGAACTTCTTCACAAACTGCTAATGTCACTTTGAAAAGACTAAAAAGTGCAAACAGTCCGTTCACAAAGACAGAAATCAAATTGTATTGTGTTCTGAATGAGGATTAAACCTTAACGTGCTTATTTGTATCACTTTCATTTGTTTCCATTATAAAATAAACTAGAGTCAGTATTAATAGTAGCTTATGATAAAGGCTGGAGGAAACACTAAGCCTTTGTCCAAACAATAGCCTCATAAAGCTCCCTATATACAACGCTGAACTAGTTTCTTTAATGTGGACAAAAGAGTCAAAACATTTGTGGTCTTTCGTTCCGTAAAGCACACTTTGTCTTTAAAATGAAACATGGACTCCCTGCGAAAGAACCCCAACTTATTGATTGTATATTTAGTTTTTTTCTAAGTTAGTGAGCCTTTGAGTATTTAGTAAAGTGTTTTTGTTCACTTTGAGATGGAACATCTTCCTTCCTCTATTCCAAGCTGACTTTATTTTTACTGAACAGATGTGAGATTTGAATTGATGTTTCCTTTAACTTTATAAAGAAAGCTACAGTTACTTAACACCTCCTCGACAGTTCTCAGATTCACGTGCCATATATTACCCCAAAGCAGTGGGAATGCAGGTTTTTTAATCAATATGAAATAAGATTTTTTTTAAACTGATTCTTTTGTTTTGGTCTTTAATATGAATTCTCAAAGTTTACCATGTTGGGTTGGGCTGAAGGCGCTGTGGGCTGATTCGCTAGGGGCTGCTGCTGAGATGGCATTTGCTGCTGCTGTTGATTGGGCACAGGCTGCCCTGGGGGCGGGACTGGTTGCTGCTGATTGGGAGGAACTTGTTGCTGTGGCATCAGGGGCTGTGTCCCCGTGGTGACCGTCGATATGCTGAGCTGATTGAGCTTCACCCCGGGGACCGATGGGATGGTTGGCTGACCTGTGAACGGAGGACCTTGACTGACCATTCCTGGGACTGGAGGAGGGACAGGAACACGTCCCCAGATTTGAAAAAAAGATACAGGAAAACAACCATCAGGTACATTTGCTTAAAAAACGGTCTTGAGATCCCGAAATACCAATCTTTGTAGATTATTTTCCAGAAACAAAAGAGCATTAAGCCTCACTGTAGTCACACATATGCACATGTTCAGATAGTCACACATAGAGAAAACAGTAATGGAGACACCACAGATAAAAGCCTAGCTAACAGAAATGGTAACTCACAGCGACTCTTCTGGCTGTTTGCTGCCTCCACAGCCATCTGTGCAGCCACCTGAGCAGCACTCATGGCAGCCGGATTCTGTCAGCAAGCAGATTAAAAGAAAGGCAATGCTTAGAAAAAAATTCAGGGAGGAAACAGAAACACCACTGTCTGAAACTGAGCCAAAAGCAGGCGACAGGAACAGGTGTCCAGGAAGCCTTACAACCCTGTGTGGCTGCATGTCCATTACCTGGTAAGGGTGGTTTGCATTTATGGGTGGAGGGGGCTGCGATGCTACACCAAGAGGCTGGATGTTAGGCTGAGGGGGGACGGGTTTGAGCGGCCCAGGACCTCCACCTGAGGAAACTGGAGACAGACAGTGTTGAGATGTGAATTTAAGAGTGCTCTATAAGTAATGCAAGAGCTAAATAGTTCTCCTCTAAAAGTCGAGGATTAGAAACATTTACCAGGAATTCCCTCCTACTCACAAAAAAAAAAGTGTAGGAGGAACCATTAGGAGCAGCTCAAATGGTCTTTATTTAATCCACCGCCAACTCAGGAGGAACCTGGGTTCATAATCTTCTTAGAGTACAATTGTGTGATTTTTTTAAATATCTCCAGCAGCATTGAACACGTGAGACTGGCAACGAGTGTCTTTAAAGTACATCAGAAGGGATGTAATTACAGAGAGCTGCACAAAATGATATGAAAACTAAATCTGACAGAAGAAAAAGGTCCGTTGATAGTGGAGGAAGAACCTCAGAGCAAACACATAATAAAAAAGGCAATTTAAGCGTCAGAGTAAAAGCGCAGACAAAGATAATAACATTAATGCCAGCTTTGCTTGTGTTCATTTCAGCCCAGAACTAATTCACACAAAAAGCGGTGTAACATACGATCAAAAGTGTGTCTGGAGATAAGAAGCTCAGGATGCAGCAGTTTAAACTGGGAGACTAAAGTTACACGTCCCTGCAACACATTGCTTATTATAAACAATGCTGCATTCTGCAAGAACAAAAAACTCCTCTGTCCTTTCTCTCTTATGGAATCACGTTTAAATGGATTTATAAGGCATTTTCCAAAATTAAAGCTGAAACACTTTTGATTGTGCACTCACTGCTGCGGCTCGCTGACTCAGCAGTTCTCACGATAACAGATTCTTTCACTTTGACACAATTCTAGTAAAAATCTAATGATATTGATACCTTCTTCAATACCACAGCAACACAAACACAAGTCCATGGCACCAAATATTGTGTCATTTCTTTTTTTGTAATTACTAAAAAATGTAGGCAAACTCCGGCGCACTGTCTGAACTGCGCTAAGATGTTTTGCGACAGTGCTCACTCTTTCGGCCGCAGCAACCATTGGTTAAAAATATGACTAAACGGGGCCCGCTGGTATCCTAGTGGTTAGTGCGCACGCCCCATGTACGGAGGCTGTATCCTCCAAGCAGGTGACTTGGGTTCAAATCCAACCTGTGGTTCCTTTCCCCGCATGTCATTCCCCACTCTCTCCCTGTCCCTGATTTCCAACTCTATGCACCGCCCTATCTCTACAATAAAAGGCAAAATAAATCTTAAAAATAATATATATATATACAGTATATATATATATGACTAAAGATCGGAAATCTTTTTAAAGCTTTGGTACTTTTTGATAAAACTGATGCATAAAAGAACAGACTGTTCCGATTTCAAACATTAGGTATTGAATAGTATTCAATAGACAACCTGAGTGAGCAGACCTCTGAAGTTCTTTTAAACATTTACAGAAAAAGAATTCAGTCAGAGGAATAAGGTAAGTAGTCGCTATAATTAAAGCTGCATCATTTCCCCTTGTGGGCCTCCTGTGGACAGATGAGCTCCACCATCAGCTGATAAAACTGTTACTGCCAACCTGCTAACAAACACTTTTCAAGCCTCTATCAGAATATTTGTTTTTAAAGATAGAGTCAGAAGCTTTTCTTAAAAAATTAAATATAGACTTATATAAAAGTTATGATTGTAGCCTGCAGTGCAGGTACAAGCAGTAAACGTACACACTACGTCCTGCAGTGAGTGTTCGGTTCTGGGGCGGCGATGAGCCCAGGAGGAGGCGCCCAGTTTGAATGTTGTGTTAACGAGCTGCAACGAACATTTCTATTGACTCCACCTACAAGCAGACAGGATATGATCCAATATATACACTGTTAAATATGGTTTGGTCTTTGCTAATTCTTGAGAAAACTATGTGCAACCTAATCTGCTTTGTATGACACTTCCTGCACCAGATATTATCTCAATGTTTAATGCTTGACAAGTATCAAGAAGCTAAAACAACTTTCTAGAGCCACCTTTATGGTTTCAAAGCAGAGTTTATGATTATTAACATTTAGGAAGGAAAGAACAGCTTTACCTGGGAACCTACAGAAAGACACAATTTAAAAAAGAAGTGCTGAAAAAACTTTACATAAATAATAAAATATGTATTAGTTAAAAAGTTTGAAAAATCTTCAAAGTACAACATAGTTTCATGTTTCTTCTAAGGAAAGTTTAAAGATGTGGACAGACTGGCAGCGCCCACACCAACAAGGTGTTACATTGTGTGTTCTCACCAGGAAGCGAGATGCCTCTGACCAGGACCATGTGGAAGGGGTCCTGACTGTAGTCTGGATGGGGTTCAACAGCACCTCCCACTGGAGACGCCCGTTCAAACAAAGACCTCAGAGCAGGCAGTTTGCGCGGAGCTACCACAGAGAAATTAATTCCTCTCTAAAAAAAAAATGGAGAAAAAACGAGATAAAACTTAGTTTTGCATTTTAATTAAATTAAATGAGATACATTACAGAAAATACCCAATCCATAAAATATTTCTAACTTTTGTTGTTGTTGTTGTTGTTGTTAAGCATAAAGAACCGTGTAGTGCTATTTCAGAGATAACTCACATCTCTGATGATTTTAACCAGGTTGTCTGCCGTGCAGCCCGTGTAGCTGACGCTCTCCACAGCAGGAAGCAGGTAAGGAGGAGAGTTACACAGCAGCACACACACCTTGTGGGTTTGACCTCTGGCAAGGAAGGAAGACAGAAAGCAAAAAGTGTGAAACTTTGTCCTCATTGAGTCACTACTTAGAGAAGCCTGTGCACATTAAATGTCGATCTGTTTTACTCCTCCTTTTGTTTTCTTTACCTTAGGCTGACATCTAACACTGACGCAACATTTTGCAGGGTCAGCACTTATCAAGCAAAATAATGACAACAATCTTGTAAGGTAAAAAGGTTGTGTTGCTCTTATTGCCTAATTTATGATCACCAAAGATTATATTCTTCTAGTCTGAAACAGGCTGGGAGTTATATTTGTCTCAATTAACAACAGACTGATGTTAGTTAGGGTGGAGAGATTGTGCTTAAAAAAAATATTTGGACCGTTCAAAGGAATTTAAGAGCAGTGTGAAACGTAAAGGCTTCCTCACATTTGCTCCCTCATCTTCTTGAAGTCATCAAAGAGCTGCAGGGCCACCGAGAGTCCCTCTGCTATAAGACTACAGCTTTCTGCTCCACCTCCCATGAACCTGAGAGGGACAAAAGACCGGGTAGTTAAATATTTGAGACTTTACATGGTGTGCTTTTTTTCCTGTTAGCATGATTAGAATGAAAACTTTGCGGTAACCACTTACTGGATGCTGTCGATCCATGACACAAACTCGAAGGCAGAGCTTGTTGGTGCGTGACACTGGACATACGACTCAGGAGCACAATCCACTGTGTTGAACACCACTAGACCGTACTGTGTTCCTCCATACTAGAAGGAAAACGAAGCATATTCATGATCATCAATATTTACAAATGCTTTTCAACATTATGAAATCAACTGACAAAGAATCGTTAAAAAGAGAGGGAAACACTCACATCCCCACCAAAGTCTGTTTCTGCTGGAGGCCCTCCATTGAAATATCTATGATGATCAAAATAGTGGAATTTAGACACAACAGCATAAATACCAAAGCTACAACAGCAACAGGGAGTGACTCTGTTCTCTTACTCAATTGCTGGAAGGATGTAATTTTTTCTTAGAGATTCAAAGTAGGGTCCAAGATTTGCCGTCCCTTCGATGACGAACACCACATCAGCCACCTGGTTGTTTCCAGGCTTAGTGGAGGGCTCCATGAGTGATGAACCTGCCACCACCAGTCTGCACAAGAAGAGGACAGATTTGACTTATTTTGCACTAACTTGTGGTTTAGCAAGAACATATAAACGCTGGGGCGTGGGAAATTCCACTCCTAATAGATTCTTGTGACCAGGACATATTACGAATGAAGTGTTTCAGAGGAGCCAGGGAACTGAGGTAATGAAACCAAGAAAAGCAGCCCCTCTTTTACATGCTGTTTGGTGTATAAGAAGAAAAGACAGAAAGGTGTTGTTGTTGTTTTTTGGAGACTGCATTAGATTACAGCCCATTTGAAATTGCTTAATCAAACTCGCAGAAATGAATAGCCTTTCTTTATTGCAGAATAATCCACCACAAGCCTTTCCACTAGAGAAATTTACCCAGAGGATCAACAGCCTGAAACTAGGACCTGGATCGCTCTCAAACATCAGTCCTTAACTCCAGTGCACAGTAACATAAGATGGGACTACTTTAAGAAGCATTCAAGTTGCCAAATACTCGATACTACTTATTGCATGGGGGAAATCTGCAACTAGAATATAGGTAGCATTCTCTTAGACACCTAGCAATTTCTTTTGAGAAGTTTAATACAGCAAAGTTCAATATCTGGTGTCTAATCAGGAGCATGAGACCTTGAAGTCATTTATAACAATCTATTACCGAGAGTAAGTGTACATTCAGAGGACCCTGGATTGTTTGAAAAATGAATAACAGGTGGTGTGTTTGTCACTTTTCTTCAGTTGTTTTCATCCAGAAAGAAAAACCATTAATAGCTGACGTCTCAAATTAAGTCAACTAGCTTCTTACTTGAACCCAAGAGAAAGAAATAAGAATTGAGGTACCTGAAGATACTCTGCACTGTGGCTAACCCGGCTAGAAATCAATCTGACTAATAAATCGTCGTTTACGAATATTAATAGTTTATTTCCGTGTCGCGGAGTGCCAGGAGTCATGGAAACGAAAGCAAACACTGCCTTCCCGGTCAGACTAAGTCAACTTTACATGGTTATCATTTAAATAATTCAGTGTTAGCTAGCGAAATAGCTTAACGTCAGTGAACGAAAGAGCTAAAACAGTGGGGGGAAAGGCTTAACTAAGCAGCAGCCATCAAGCTTTTAAGGGAAGTGGACTGACCTGGTGGGCTAAAGGTGCCAGTCGAATCTTGAGTTGAGTTTAACACAGTTATAACATCAAAATGCTCGATTTAGCAGAGCATGCAGAGCATTGCTGGCTTTATCATTTGTTGTATTTATGACGGAAGTGACGTTTTGACACGCCCACGACACGTGACGCAATCTTCTTCGTCTCTTCCGCTTGTGCTTTCAGGATGTTCGCGAGGGTGTGCTGCCTCCAGCAGTTCAAAATCTTCAATAGAGCTTGGTTTTCCACCATAGACGCCCTAAACTAAGTGGAAAAAACCTTTAAAAATTACATTAGACTTTAAGTTTTCTGGGAAAGTGTGCAAGATAAAACGTTCTTGTCTCAGTAAATAATTGTATCTTGTAACCAAACCAAAAGGGTTTAAACCTTAATGTCAAAGAGCACGATCCAGATTTGTCCTAGACACATGTCCTAGAGCTAGATGACCTGCTGTTTAGGGTGTATTCAGGAATATTGGGACTATTTGTGAAGATATTTTATTAGCTTGATTGCCTTAAAAAAAACCATGATACGTAACACTTAAGATGTAACCTATCCATTTAAGGAGAAATTCAGGCTTTATATTCCAAGAAGGAATGGCCTACTACACTTTTGTGTCAACTGATCCAACATCGTTTTTTCTGGTCAAATTTGGATAATTGGGACAGAACCTTTGAGTGATTGGGGCAGCACATTTAGTTTTTGATTAAGGCTACTGTGAGTATAATTTTTTTGACAAATTGGTTTTAAGTAAGTTACAATAATGTTTGACATTGAATTGTCATTGAACACATTTGATTGTAGTAAAAGGCAAACACCTAGCACACTCCAGTTTGTCCATGAACATTTTTGTGATTGATTAGCGATCTTCTCCCATAAAGAGGTCGGGAAGATCATAGACAGAGGATTTCTATTGCAAGGTTGATTATTTTCTTCATTATTTTCTTCATTAGAAAAGTCCAAACCCCCCAAAATGATTCATAACATTTCAGAAAAAGATTCTCTGGATCTTCACCTCTTGACTGCTTTAGAAACCACCAGAAAAAAAACGTGCAGATATCTTAGAACTGCAGTGATATGTTTTATTTTATAGCAAATCCATTTGAACGATGCTGTTCTTAAAGAAATTAGACTCAGTTACAAATCCTGAATGTGTAGCTCTCCTTCTTTAATCTGGTAGCTTTCTATTTAGTCTACCACTGTAAAATAAAAGCACGTGATTGGTGTCCAAATTGAGCTTAAATGAAGCAAGGCGGCAAAAGCTCACCTCTTGATGTTATCTTAGATTAAAGCTTTTGACATTTGTCATGTTATCTTATCTGCCCCATATCCCTCTTATTACCATCCCAAAGTAGACAAAGCAGGTGGACAACACAGTTCATTCTTTTATTGTGAAATTTAGAATCTTTTCAAGACTTCCTTTAACCCTGACTGTTACTAAAAAAAGCATCACACGACCATTGAGTACCATAACAGAATTATCATGACAGTGTTTTTGTTCTGCTGATCAGCTCAAAATTATATTCCGATTTGTCTTGCAAAGATCAATTAGACTGATGTAACCCTGGAGCTTATACTGTTTAGCCTCAGTCTAGATTGAAGTTTAAAGAAAGTTTAATCATAATACTGAACATATTCTGTTATTAAGTTGACAGCAGCAGAATTGATGCAGCTACAAGACGTGCTAGGCCCCTCCCCCTCACAGAATATCGACCCACAAACTGGAAAAGTGAGGTGATGTCTGAGACATGCGCCATTCAAGGGTCAGACAAGAGCACAGTTTATTAGAATCCATGAAGAAAACATGCTAGGTGGCCATTAAAGCAACAATATTTAGGAATCCAATTGGAGTGCTTTGGCGCCTACCGAAGGTCTCTAAGTGCAACTGCACTGTCATTAAACTCACATAGTGCTGTGAACGAAAAGTAAAGTAAGGACTCTTATAGACGTGAAGACAAAAAACTATGGTTTAGGAAAGAAAACTTGAGTTGATAGTCTTAACAATTAGGTGAAAATAAATTGCATTAATCACAATTGGCATTAGTACGGAATAGGATCAGGGCCACTGAAAAATATACATTTTGGTTCTGACTTTTTTTTTTTAGAATTCTGAGATTAAAGTCAGAATTCCTCTTCCGTACATTAGCAATCGGCCATTATGAGTTGGAAAAAAATGGTATACAAGATATCAGCAAAAATCCTTTATAGTGCAGGCCCTCTATATACATAGGGTTTGTTTCAGACAAATCTATCAAAGGTAAAAGTCTGTCAAAGAAAACACAGTTTTCTTTTACATTGAAAAAAAGAGCTTTCTGCAATACCACAGCAGATTTGTAAGTGCTGTTAAAGCATGTCTCCAGGAGATGTCAGCAGATCTCTACAGTAAGTACAGTAGATGTCTGGCCTTTATCAGAGACAAGGGTACAGATTGAAACATAAAGGGACTTCAGTCTATCTATAGTAAGTGTGGTCCTCTATTTAGTCACATAAAGGAAAAGCCCCTTGGACAATGGACATCATATACAGTTGTATCTTTCATTAGAAAATACCTCTTTGATTCATTAACTTAACAACCTTTAAATGAATGTAAAACACTTGTGACTTAATAATTGAATCACTGAACCTGGCTATCAACTTCAGCTTGTCCTTGTGTTTTCTATAGTTCCCCCCCCCCCCTCCATAACCTCAGAGGTGAAAACAACATCATATTAATTACCACACAAGCCATCAGCATCCTTTCCTGCTGTCAGATCAGTGCAATACTCCAGTGGCTAACCTGTACTTGTAGCACATAGCAGCACTTGTTTCTGTGGGTCCAACAATAGCATCTAGTCCCCTGTGGCCCAGCCAGCCAGCCAGCCAGCTCAGCGCAGCGTTCAGTGAAGGGCTTCACAGCTCATCAAACTCAAAACCTCCCACAGAATAAATGCTCCATATCAATTTAACCCAAATTCTGGGGAGGGCAAGAAGCTGTGGGCTCAAGTGGCTTTTCAATTTTGGCACAAGAGAGCAGAGCCACTTCCGGTGACCCAAGAAAGTTCATCTGGGGGAGGAATTCTGCCTAAGGCAGCCCCTGAGATGCAAATAATAAACCCCACTCACAGAGCTTTTGATTCTGACTGAGCAACGTGGTCAAATTAAACTGACAGACCAGATTGTGAATGTGTGTGAGAATGTGAATGCGTAGGCACCCTTTTACTTTGCAACGCTGAAGCTTTTTGCGGCTCAGAGGGATATATGGTGCGTCTCGCTGCTTTGAACTTCAACACACACGGTGCCAGCGGTTGCCAAGCAATTACAGGAAAGCTGCTCTTCGGGTTTGCCTTTGGAAAAACTTGACAGTGTTTTCCTTTTTCCATTTTGTTTTTTTGTTTGGTCAGAGAATGATATAATAAAATATGAATGAGAAATATGCTGGGTCCCTGGGTGCTTTTTGTCTGCGAGGTCCAGGTGGTTCAGTAAAGACAATCCATCTCCTGACCGTGGTACCCAGCTGGGACGCTGAGGGCCAGATGGTCTGTTCACAACAGGTAATCACAGCCAGCGTGCTGATACACTGACATCCACACAAATGGGCTACCAGAGCTACCCAGAGTATTTGGGATGCTGTGATAGTACCCTGACAGTCTCTGGGGGAATTTCTTTATTGAGGCCTCTGCTGTGCTGGAGCTGTTATGACTTTTACTTCCACTTTGTGTTTAAATGGCTACATTTTACTGATTTGGTACAGAAACCCACAGTCAGCCAATCTCTTTAGTATTCCTGATTTGAAGTCGTGATAGCAGAGAAATAATGTCAAAGGAGTTTTCACAGAAGTTTCCTTTTGTAAGGTGAATAACATTAAGTTCTTCCATGAGAGCAATTTATAGAGAAGGTCAGGTCCTGGAGCCCAGCTCCTGTTTTAATACACTCTGCCCCTGCAGAGCCAAGCTACTTTAATACTCCCGCTGTTTGAGGTTTCCACTTGCATGCATTCATTGAATTCATTATTTTGAAAGGTTTGGGGTATTATTTATAGTGTTGCAATAAAATGTAAAAAAAAACTGTATACGTAGCATAATAAGTGGTCTCGCTCACTGCTTTCAGGATAAGAAAACAAAAGTTTGAAGTGATGGTCACGCAAGGTTTTGTAGATGGAAGTAATGGCAGATTTAAAAATATGACATAAATATATACGTACAGGTCCTACAAAGGAAACTGTAATAGCACACAGAGTGACCCGAACATATTGCATTCATCTTTAATCATGTGAGAGAATTCATTATCATTATGTTTAATAACCAGATATATCAGCAATAAGAGCTAATGTGTTGCTGTCAGCTTACTTTAGCTAAATCCCTCCAGTGTGATACAAACAGCTCTATATTGCACATACCTCCCCCAGTCACTAACTTGCTCCCCCTCCCTCTCTGCCTCTTTCAGCTCACTGAACTGAGTGAAATGTCTTTCCGACTAAATGATTTTTTTTTTGCACGGTGGGAACGTTGCCATGGAGACAACAGTCCCCCCCTCCCAGCCCCTCCTCCTACTTTTCTTTTGCAACAGTCTACAGCGTTTAAGCTGTGCTAACTGGTGCGTTGTCACGTGTGTGTGTGTGTGTTCATTTTGCTCTTGTTGAACTGTTAACGCTGTCAGTATGCTGCAGGTGCCCCATGATGAGTGTGTCTATATACGGAGTCATCCTCCTCCACCTTCTGTTTCTACATACATATCCTGCATGCAGCTACTGTATCCCCTCTCTCTTCCAGGTTTTTCCCATTCGTGTCCTCCTCCTCCGCTTCTTCCTCCTCCTCCTCCTCCTCACTGGCATTCTCCCGCTCTTCATCCTCCTTCGTCTGTTTAATCCTCTCCTACTCCTCCTTCTCTGTCATTCCCCTGCACATCTGAGCTCGGCCTCCCTCCTACCTCTGCTCCATGCTGATGCACTAGAGTTGATGATTGCTACCAGTGTCGAGCATCTGCGCTTTAACACAAGATAATAAGCAAATGACAAATAATATGAGTATTTTAAATATAAAAAGGGGGACTGAATCGAATCAGGCAGGCCAGATGGATAGAAGTACACACAGGAGGGCAGGCAGCCGTGTTCCACTTTGCATTTAGGGAAAACACGGCCACAATAAAGAATTCATGACAAAGTGGCTGAATAATTACACACGACTTAATGCACAGCAGAAACTCTAAGAGGTTGGTGATGGAAAAAAACTAAAGTTCAGGCTGCTTCTGTCCAGGTAAAGTGTCTTACCTTCCATGCCTGGGTTAAATATAGACTGTGTACATCTGAAATGCCCAGGGCTCTGCACTTTATATTTAGCACTCCGCCTGAGATGTGTGACAGTAGCTTCAGCACCTCTTCTAGCTCCCAACTCGCTGGATTAAAAGAAGTGAGAAACACAAAGCTGGATGATACATATCCTTTATTTCCTTTATCACTGCTTCAGCCACACTGTTACTTACACATTCACCGATATCCTGCTGTCCTGACTGAACCCCTCACACAAATTCTCAGCTTTAACCAATAAAAAAGTAAACCTCTTGAATAAATTATATATAAAAAAGCAATTGAAAAGAATACCAATTCAAGAAAGATAAATACAGCATAAACAATGTTATTTCATCATCGTTGTTTTTGACCATAGAGATAAACGATTGCTAGGTCTCCATTTAGTCGTCGTTAGTAGTATTAGTATCAAGTTCATTGTCAGATTTTTGCTTAAAGCATCACTTATATAATTTTTCATTGCATCAAGTTGACATCATTCATGTTAATATAAGCATGCAAACATGTTTCCCCATGACCATTCAGAACTGCACTAACACGAGAAGACAGCGAGAGAGAATAGAAAGGGGGGAAAGGGGGTCCCCATACACAGAAAGAAAGAGGGCAAGGGGATTGGGAGAAGCGATGGGAGATCGCAAAGGAGACAGGGAGAGAAAAAGAGAGAGGAACAGATAGGTGAGGGGGAGACAGAGTAGGTGGGGGAGGAAAGGTAAGAGTTGCTGGAGGAGAGAACGAGTAATCAGACAGTAATCAGACAGGCAGAAACAGAGAGAGAAGGAAAGGACTGAGGGAGGAAAGGAGCGAGGAAATGTACTGCTTCGACTTTGAGTTTTGTAATCCATCACCAGGCAGTAACACAGGGGCTAAATAAGGCAGACACAAGCAGAGAGAGACAGTTACAAGGCCTCAAGACCAATGGATCAATACTATACGTACTAAATTTGTTCAATTGACCATATTCGCATGGCGGCCATTTTCCTCTGACAGCATGCACACTGTGAGAAGCTGAAATACTGTTGTAGTGTTGTACTTCTGTGTTTGAGGGTGTAGATCATTAGCAAAAGATTAGCTTAAAGACAATATTACTGGTTTGTAGGGTTACACAATACTTTAGGAAAGGAGTGAATTTCTAGCGACTGTAATGCTAACGTAATGTTTACTAGGGAGTTACACACTAGCTAAAGTAATGTTACCTAATGTATTGTTAACATAATGGCCAGACAGATACCCAAGTAACGGTAGCCAAGACCTATGTAATGTTTGTTTGGAACTTAGCCTACCTACTAGCTAATGTTAGATAGACTCCTAGCCAATATTAGTTATGAATTTACAACCACTTCCTTTCAAATATTACCCCGAATTCGGTTGAACTAGCATAAGCCATTGTGAAACAGAAGCTCAGAGTTATGAAATATAGCCCAATGTGTTTTAGATATTGGTTTGAGATTATACCAGTATGTGAGCTAACTACCCTGAGCGTGACATCAGAGGAAAATTGCCACCCTGTAAATACGGCGAATAGCTCCTATCTTATGAAGCTCACAAAATGCAGGATGTGTAACCTGCCTTATCCTCCATCAAACACACCTTAAAGTCTAAATGCACATTCATGATCCAAAGGTGAAAAGTCAGAAACTAGATCCCTTCCCTGAAACACACACACACACACACACCTTTATAAAAGCATGTGTGTGTGAGGAGATAGAAATGGCAACGATAGCAATACGAGTAAATGTAGTGAGGTGTTGTTCTGCTGTTTTGCTGAGGTTACAGTAGTGGTAGTCGTAGTAGTGGTGACAGACATGGCTTTATAAATCTGTATCGGCTTACAGATGAAGTGCAGAAAATTCCAGGCGCTTGTTTTTCTCGCAACACCTCCTCCCTGCTGTCTTGCTCTAAGGGGGATCTAAATTTGTCCTGATAAGAAATGAGCCTCAAATGTTTTTTTTTCCATCTTTTTTTTGTGTTCCTTCTGATAAATTGAATTTAAAACACACCCAACAGTTTAGTTTTCATTCACTGTGCCATCTGATTTTCCCTCGGACATACAGTACACAAATTACTGAAAGAAGTACACGATCAACACAGTTACTTACATCAGGCAATGAGTAAGAGAGGAAGAGGAGGGCTGGATGATTGGCAGCTGATTTCAGAGACGACATAGACAGTACAAACTAATGTCTATGAAAGACAGCGTTTCCCCACCTAGTGCAATGAGGCACATATAGTACACACACACTTTCTCACACACACACACACACACACATACACACACACACACACACACACACAAAGTGGCTCCTTGTAAATACATGGGACAGAAGACACGTTTGGCTCTGAGACAAGCGTTACAGTCTGTGGATGCAGGGACTGGAATTGGGGGGAGTGAGGGAGGCAAAGATGGAAAAAAAGGACAAGAGGGGAGGTGGTTACGTGTCACATACAAGGTCTCAGTGACACACACACACAGGCATACACACACACATACATACACACAGACGCGCACAAATACAAAACAAACACGCCCACAAACACGGAAATAACACACACTAATAAAAGCAACACAGACGTGTGTGTCCTTCTTGAGTCTTGTCAGAGACATGATGTGGACATTTTCTTAGATGAAGCAGGATGTTGACTTTTTGAGAAAAGAAAAGAAAGATCTGGAATGATAGAAAAATAAAAATAGACCGTTGGTGTCCTTCCCTGTAGAATACATCCTCCAGCAAGTGCAATCCCAACAGATGCTGGTCCGATCCTTAACGCAGGTTTTATTCAACCTGTGTAGTCCTGTTTAAGGAAAAGTCCTCAGGTTTAACAACGATCAACTCAGCCACCCCTCTCAAAAGCTTGGTAAATGACCATTATTGACAATTATAAACTTTTTTTTGATGATTAAATGTATAATGTTGTAAACTCAAAAATAACCTCAAAACAGAAAGTTGATACTGATGAGCACCATGAGGACAGTGACAAAAAGCATCAGGAAGAGGGACACATTTCAAGGATGCGTAACATGCTTAAACCAATGAGTCCATCCTCATTTTTTTTTTAGCTCCTCTGACATCAATAAAGACGCTTTATCGTCTTTCCTCTGGGGAAAAATAAGCAAGTTCAGTCCTAAACAAGAGGGTACGGAGCCCGCAGAAGGCATCCAAAATGGCCGAAAAGAATCCACCTCGGATGTTTTGTCCTTCTAAGTACTACATGAGATGTCTTCCCATACAGTACGGCACATACTGTACACCAATGTTGCAAAGAAAAATATCGACATAGTGATTTTCTTCTTTTATAGTCTGTACAAGGGCATGAACCTTTGGTCCTGGTTGGAATGACCATTCTGGGATGGCTTTCTCTTTTCTTTTTTGTTTTGTTTTCAATAGAGAGAACAGTTTGTTACATCACACTCCTCCTAGATGAAATACTACACTAATCTGAAGCACACATGAACTACGCACATACTACAAACTCTGTGTGTATTCCTGTGTGTTTATGTGTATGTGTGTGTGTGTCCCTTGTTAGATCCCAAATTTACACCTGATATCAGTCCTACTTTACCATTTGGCGTGTGCATGTGTTTGTTAATGTGTAGTCTGATGCTCAAGGTGTAGCTTGTGATGAATGTCGTTTATTTTTTGTTTCCTCCATTAAAGACAGCACAGGACTCTGAGCATTCATCAGCGGGAGCAAAACAGCACTAGCAGTCGGACACTAGCGGTGTCTCAATGTCTCTCTGTCTTTGATGGAGAGAATTATTCGCAGATGAGAGGAAGGGGACATCTGGAGCTGGAGATGATAATGACCTGAGGAAAGAGGGGAACAAGGAAAAAGGGGCAGATTAAGCGAGAGAGAGAGAGAGAGAGAGAGAGAGAGAGAGAGAGAGAGACAGTAGGGGGATAAGAGAATATATAAACAGTATGCAGTACTGTAAGATTGGGTTGAGAAAGGAGGGGGGTGCATTACATAACCCATAACATCTAGATTATACAGATGCTGCTGCCGTAGAGCTTCTACATCTGACAGCTCCACAGCCTCCACTTTATCTTATGCTCACAGTTAAAACATGCTTTTAAAGACTCCACCAGTTTTCCTGTGTAAATCTTAAAGCAGAGCATCTGCTGCACCGTCCGGGGATTTAAACCTTAGGGTAGCAGAACATGGTGATCTGGAAATATGGATTCTACAGTAGGTAGAATAATAAAAGAAAAAACCTCATGCTAAACTCAGGAAATAATCTCACAAAGATGTAAGCATGTTGATAACAAAGAAATAAGACTCACAGCCTTAATCAGAGTGAGGACTGTCCACGACGATATGAGGCTTAGGGGAGGATGCTGTGGCACTCTTTGACACGAATGTACCAATCGCTTTCTCCTGCAGGGAAATAGAGATTTTGCTTCCATTAATTCTTCATGACAAATGAGACACTTCTTATACATTCAGTTTAATTTAATATATGTCACTAAATGCTTTTACCACTACTAATAGCCTACTGTTATGCCCAAGTGCCACCACTGCCACTACTTTAAATATCACTGCTGTACTTAGAGGTGAAAAGCAACTGCAGTAAGTACATTTACTCTAGATTTTTCTCAAGTCCACAGGAAATGTACCTTCATGCGTATCATGTAGCTAACACAGTGTGGTCTGTTCTGCACATTGTCTTTAAACACTTAACAATAGCAACGATGCTAATGGATACAATTAACTAATGCTAATCAACCACCACATTATGAAAAAAGGCGATGAACTTGGACAAGGCAATATGCTAAGATGTTAGCGTTATCACCTTATTCTACAGCAATTGTGACATATGGCAGAGTATGACTCAGTGATATTATGTTAAACTTAGTTTGAGTAATATTTATAGTTTATAGTAAAGTCTATTTAAGTGTTTTTCACGTTGGGCCTTAAAAAGAGCCAGCTCAAAAAATAGTTGACACCAAATAAAATCAGACTAGTTCATGTTCTGAGTTCACAATTTTGAAGTTCATCCAAAAAAATGACCGTATGCATGTTAATTTATCTCATTTTTCTTTACCTGCATCAAGCTACTCTTTTTTTTTTAGGCCTCGGTTGCCTTCATCGTCATCACTTACTTACAGATATTTCCCAAGAGTGGCCGAATACAACTTGATGTGGCGTTTCAAATTCGTTACAGATGTTACCGACGTTTGGACTTGTTTTTACAGACCCGACAGGCACAATTTGCATAAAAGTGTGAGATACTTCCCACTGGAATCTGTACTGATTTGTTCATAAAACTCCTACAGATGTTCATAAAAACAAACTTCAACAATACCAGTAGCTACATTGCTTTAAATTGTTGGATGCTATAAACCCTACTTCAGCTGACTAGGGAAACTAGGGATGTGTGCAAATAGGGGACTAAAGGGTTAAAAATCGTCACAATTGCTAGTTGGCAACAGAATACCTTGTTGCTATAAATGACATATATATTTGTATTAATTCAGGCCAGCGATGCTGGTCAAATATTTTGTTTGAACTGCAATGCAGCACCCCACCACTAACTGGGGCAGTAGCTCTGGTGAATGGCTACTGCCAGAATGCTCTACTACCTGGATGTAAACCAGCACAGTTGACTGTTGGCATCTTGCTACGGGAGTGGTTTAGCAGTACTGAGATCTAGAAAATGGAGATAAAGTTGTGTGTAGCCTGTGTCAGGTTAAACTGGCATATAACTACTCGACCAGAGCAATGCGCAACCAGCATAGGCACGGGGATGTCAAACTTCAAGAAGGATCAAAGGCAGGCGGTTATAGCAATGCTAACGATAGCCTCACATGGCAAAACCAATTTGACATTGTTTACCCACAGATGCTGTGATCCCATGTTTAGCCTTGTTAAATTAATTGTGCTCAATTTTGTCTGTTTTCTGAGTGTTTTCTTAACTTCAGAGTAGTTGACTAGCCTGAATTTAAATGTATGTTTTATCCACAGAGAAATTAGTCAATATCTGACTTGACACGGAGCTCAGCAATGCTGGGTACTTAGTTGAACATGAGCGCTCATTCACTGTCTCTGCTCACAGTGAACTACGCTCACAATCTTCTTTATGGGTTCTAAATTGATATGTTGAGTTCACCGAGCAGCCAACGATATGAGCATGGTCATCTAAGGTAGAGTTCATTTTTCAATCTCTGTTTTTGAATTTCCACCTAGCTGGCGCAATGGAGAGCTGTTCCTGAGAGTAGGTTAAAGAATAGACAACATTCTCTTCTCTACATAGAAAGCCACACGTTAAATTTACTCACAGCCAGCAGCTGGTTAGCTTAGCCAAGCGTAAAGACTTTCAAAGCTTACATAATAAACACATCATAGCCTTTTGGTTTAATTTGCACAAACAAAAAAAGTGAGCTTCATGTTTTTACCTTACAGATACGTTAGTGGTCGAGAGAGAAAAAAGCAAGTCAGCACTATGAGCTGAGAACAATAGAATTCTTTCACACATACTACAACCTTTAGATGAATCATTTGTTTATACTCAAATGTTAAACTCCAATACAGCTTTACTTCAGTTATTTTTCTTTGATTTATTCCAAAAGCATAATTAGTTTTAAAAAATATGATTCACTGCCATTCATTGATTAATCAACAATATATGAAGTAATTAAAATGTGTTCCACATAACGACCCTTTGGATTATTTAGCTAATTTAATTGTGATAATTTGACACATTTTGCCACTTAAACTTTTAAATGGATGTCAGCCTGAAACTCATAATGGAACCTTTTAAACTTTGAAATATTTTCAACTTTTTTTTTATTTCTGGAATATAACCTTTACAAAAATATCACTGAAATGGTACTGTACCATTACTTCTGTTCTGCTATCTCAACTACTACAGCAAATCTTTAAGTTTCACTGCTCCTACTACTTCTAGGGATTATGATAATCCTCATATGATAAAATCATTTTGGTTATCAGCCCCTGACTGAAGAACTCAACATTACATATGTGGATAAAGATAAGCTCATGACATATGGGTACACAGTGACACACAAAGTCATGCTCACACACATGAACACACGTGATCATACGCTCATTACCTCCACGAGCTGATGCCAGTGCTCTATTGGTTTGCGTGGATTGGCCAGCATTGCTGTCCAGTGCTCCCTCCCTGGACCTTCAGCCTCACTGCCCACACGACACATCCCTATGACCTCATTATGACCGATACTGACGCGCGGCGATGGATGAAGGCAGGGACATGAGGGAGAGAGTGAGAGAGGGTCGAGAAGGGAGGTGGGGAGGGAGGGAGAGAGGGAGAGAGAGAGCGAGGATACATTAAAGCAGGGAGAGAAAGAGAGAGAGGGAGACAGGGCTTGTAAGTAACAGGCAGAGAGAATCTCATTTATCAACCTTGAGGACTGGGAAAAGAGTAAAGCGGCTGAGGAAGGATATTGAATAGCAGCTCACACAAATACACACAGGCCTGCATAAAAGGCGTGATGTCAGCGCAGAAGCAGGCACAAGCAAATACATACAAAACACAAACCTATGGAGATGCCAAATGGAGGGCAGACTACATTATAGGGAGGCGGTGCACCTATAGACAAACACGTCAATCGGCCCAAGTGTTGCTGTGAGCAGCAAACAGACAAATACTGTCGGGTTTACACTTCTTCTTCTACCATTTGCATAAATCATGTTTATTCATGAGGTGCCCGCCTGTCAGTGTAAAACAGGGAGCATCCACCAGGACAGGGGCCCTCGTCGTGTTCAACACAGCCACAACACCACCGTAATGTGACAACTCAAAAGCTACAGCAAACATCACACCGCATGTGCAAACAGTCAGCACGCTTCACAGTAATCATCAGTTTGATCAACTCCATAACAACACCTCGGCCTGCTCACCAGTCATAGTCCATCACTGCGATGATAATGGAGACACTTTCTATGTTTTCATTAGGAATGTCAAACACCAGCGCCTCGTTGTATGTGGGGTTCAGCGTATTCTTCTTAATGGATGTCTTCCTCTTTTTTAGTCTCCGCCCGTCACAGATCAGAGATGCCTTCACGTACGGGTCTGAAGGAGAGACATGGACAACAAAAGGGAGAAAGAGGAGGACAAAGAACAAAGGAGGGAGGGAGAAACAAGTGAAGGAAGAGAAGCAGGGGAGGATACAGAGAAAGGGAAAAGGGGGAGTGAGAAAAGAGGAAAATATTAGATAAGTCTTGCAAATGCTGCGAGGTAGAATCGCTCACAGGTATTCTCTTCTGAAACACATAAAAGGCGTGAAAATCAAGTCACCTTGGCAAAGCTGGATTAAGAACACAAAGGGAGAGAAGCAGCACAGGTTGAATCACTTCAGTTATCCATTCAACATGTGCAACAAGATGACAGCCGCCAGGGAAAACGCACACACACAGACACACACACACACACACACACACACACACACACACACACACACACACACACACACACACACACACACACACACACACACACACACACACACACACACACACACACACACACACACACACACACACACACACACACACACACACACACACACACACACACACACACACACACACACCTCCGTTTTCATGCTGCATTTTTAAGCATCTTTCCAGCAATGCAATCATCTTAAAGTCAGTGTGGCAATAAAAATGGTAGGTGGTTATTACCATTTGAGATCTCATTTAATCTGAGGGGGCGTAACGTTTATCATCAGGTCTTTGACCGAAGGCTTTGATTTGAGCGTTAGCAGTCACATCTCTGGATATCAGTATGAGGGGGGGGAAACTTCTGCTGCTCTAAGATATAACTAGTGCTACACCTGCAGCTTACTATGTTTGCAAGAGAAACGCATTGCAACATTTTTTTTTTTTCCTTTTCGCTTCGGGATATATATTTATTATGTATAAACTTAAAATCAACTTCCTAAAGGGAAAACAAAATCTACCCTCGGATTCTCTAACAGAGCAAGACGCAATCAATCTGCCTGATGAACTTCAGGAATTATTTAGCAAAGATTAATGGTTATTTATTTACTTTATTTTGCACTTTATGCTTCAACAAGTTCAGTGTCAGTGATTTATTAGGTTTTGAAAAATGTGTTTCTGCCAAATGTTTGTACAAAAACGTGTCACTTTTGCTCGCAGGACGACGCAACAAAAAAATGATAATGCGAGGCAGACAATATGCAACATACAATAACACAATTGCATTGTGGTTGATTGAGGCTGCTGTTGATAGAGAAATGCTCCATGGCATTGAAGTGACTCTTTTAGTGCAAGAAACTGACCCCATGTTTATGTTTTAGATATGAAAATACACGTTTATAATTCTGCGTGATTGAATAG
Organism: Tautogolabrus adspersus; assembly: GCA_020745685.1. Taxonomy (NCBI): domain Eukaryota; kingdom Metazoa; phylum Chordata; class Actinopteri; order Labriformes; family Labridae; genus Tautogolabrus; species Tautogolabrus adspersus. The sequence goes on from CM036553.1 coordinate 17,104,079, forward strand.
TCATCAATGAGAATCAAATATAAACCTAAAATAACAACATACATCACTTGTAGATGTTTGTTTAGACAGTGTTATAGCTGTTTTCGGTCATATGAGTGTGTGTGTGTGTGTGTGTGTGTGTGTGTATGTGTGTTAATCCTGTACCTGAGAAGCCGGTGAGGTCCATGGCTTTGAGGTTGGTGGCCTTGATGACTGTAGCAGTGAGCCTGCCTGCAGTTGGCAGGTAACACAGCGAGAAATTAAGCTCCCCCAAATCAGCCTTCTCCTGTGGGTCAAACACAGGCACACACACACGTGCACACACAGACACAGACACACACACACAGACACACACACACACACACACACACACACACACACACACACACACACACGCACACACACACACACACACACACACACACAGACACACACACAGACAGATAGGGATCAGAAACAGAGCTGGACGGCTGCGAGTCAAACAGGAAAAAACCCTAACAGACAGATATCCTCTGGTTTGATGGTCTGAGGACGGAAAAAGAGCCACATCTGTGAGTGACGGCGGTGACAGCAGACGTCCTAATGTGGACAGGCAGAGTGTTTAGGCACAGGGGAAGTGCCGTCACAGTAAATGAATCATATGCCAATCTGTCTGTGTCTCAGAGTGGTGGAAAGTGTTAGGAAGAGGTGATGATTCTCATGGGGATTCTTTATCTCCCCATACACTGATCTTCTCTCTGCCTGTGGTCTCCTCAGTAATGACATGGCTGGTATTCAGGTCACACTGTGGCCTGATGACTCCTTACTGCCTTTGAGCCTCACTAATCAATATGTCCCCAAGTGAAACAGGGAAATAATGCCAAGAGGCTAATGCTTTAAACTTATTTAATAAATGAAAAATCCATGCCAAATTTTTGAAGACTTTGCTCCGTCTAATTTGCTAATAGCCCTCTATGAATATTTCATATAAATCTACTTGGACATAGCGTAATAAAAAAGTTTGGATGTGAGCAGCGGTGCCCTTCCAGTAATCTATCCGGACTCTCGTCTGCTGCATTTTAACATTAAGGCTTTCTGAATCCATCTGGACTGCAGAGACATATCCAGTGCCGAGGATATTCCATGCATTCTTAAAACAATGTGAGGATAAGATCTTTTAAACAACAAGCTGTGATGCACATGCTTCTCTGAGATGTATAAAAGTAGAGATAGATGGTAATTATTACAATCATGAAGGAACAAGAAATATTAACCGTAACAAAAATACTGAAATACCATTCAGTTGTTTGAATTGAAACCATCTATCTGAATTTCTGTGGTTTGAATTCAAATGTCTGTGATTTACAGAAGGTCATTTTAAGGTCAAACTCAACTTTTCATCTGCTGAGACCTGCTACTGATTTTCATGAAGGTTGATTTGATCTTCCTCGGTTGCCTGTTTGAATTTTTCATTTGAATTCCAGTGTCTGAATGTCACCAATCCAATCCGAGCGACTGGTATTTCTATTGGATTTTAATTTTCCTGATCCATGAAAACAAAATAGATGAATAAAACCGGATTACAAAAAAAGAATTCAGCTCTTTCAATATTGAACAATTGCATTTTTCTAAATTTAGGAGTGCAAATAAACTCCATAGAAAGGAATACGAAAACAGATCAATTCAATACATTCTGTTCAAAGTTAGATATTTCAGCAGGATACACAGATTTAGATGTTTACGATCTTAGATTCACTTTCAGAAGCACATTTCTTTTTCCACTTCAGTCCTTAGTCATGAACGTATTTCTTCATTCAGTAGTTTAAACCATTCCTTAAAAGAAATCACTGTGGCCAGATTCAAACTGTTGTACAAGTTAGTCCAGAATTTAATCTGTCACCTGTGTCTTGTCTGATATGCTCTCTTCCTGTCTCTATTTCTCTCCTTTGGCCCATCATTTCCTGCTGCAGCAACCCAAATATAGTCCAGAGGCTCATTCAGATCTAATCTAGAATAATCTACGGTGGTCATCTCCTCCAAATAACAGCAGGCCTCGTTGAATCAGCCCTGTGTTTTTGTGTGTTGTGTACTGTACTGTGTTTTTTTCCCCTATGTTGTTACTATGTGCTGACTGTTGTCTAACCTGTACAGTGTTGTGAAGAAGAATTTACCTTGGGGACAATAAAGTCTAACGTCAAATAAATGTGCTTTCGTCCTTACCGCTGTGCCCTCCACGATATCCCTCCACACGGGTTTGTCCCCGCTGCCCTCGCTGAAGTCCAGCAGGTTGTCCACCACGACCTGGCCGATCAGGTCGTGTCTGGAGAAGCGGTCGAAGTCGTACACAGAGAAATGCAGCTTCCTGGAATGTAGCTCATTCAGCGGCACGCCGAACTGAAACGTCTCGTTGAACACAGGGTTTAAGGTCTTTCTGTGAACCTGAGACAGAGAGAGAGAGAGAGACACACACACAGTCAGAATCTACTATTGCATTACACTCAACAAATGATAGTGTCATTGCTTTGTAGATGCAGGAAATGATGAATTATTAACTGCCTGGGTACACAGGAATTAGTACAAGAAATAAGGAACACGATATCTTATAGCACACATACCCTGCAACCCCATAACGAGAAGGTACTTTCTTTAGCAATCAACAAAGTACCAGACTTTACTCTGTACTAGGTGTAAAGTAATGCAATGTCCTGATTTATTAGTTCTATGACCTAAAGTAAAGGCCTGTACTTCAACTCAATTTACTCATTCATGCTATTCAACAACAACAACAACAACAACAACAACAACAACAACAACAACAACAACAACGGTGAAACATTAATAAAAGTAACATTTAATAGATAAAACCATCAATAATTCTACACATTGGTCCTAGAGTCCAAATGAATGCACGAGTATCGGATTCTCCAATCGCTCATGATTTGATCATACGGAGACAAAGTAGAGCTGCTTAAGCTTTTCAAAGATAATGACGACTCTTACAAACTGTAGGAGTTGTCCTCGGTCTAAAGGTGCATACACGATCAAAGGAGAAGATATGAAAGGTGAGGAAACAGATATCAGATAAATAGATTAAGACAAAGAATGAAAACACAAAAGAAAGGTACAAAAAAGAAGCTTTTAATTTATTTGTGGATGAATGTGTGAAACGGAAGATTAGAGCATCACAGTGTGAAGCAGAGGAAATAAATGAACTAAGCAGAGATAATGAAACGTTCAAATGTATCAGAATTAATTATCAGATGGAGTCAACATTGAATCCCAAACCTCATTTTTGTTTCCTCTTAATTTATCATCAGTAAAGACACGCAGATAGGCATCTCATAGTTACAGAGGGCTGAGCTTCTTATCCTTACATGTTGTCCTTTATATCAAAATAAACGAAACAACTACTTCCATATCAATTTGTCCCACCTTGTAACCCCTTCATCCAAAGATACCCCGCATGTTTTTGTTATTGCATTACATATTTTTGGGTGCAGTAGGCAGACACCATCTCTACTTTTGAGTGTAGGCTTAAAACTTTCACTTTAAAACATTTTTGATAAAGCTTATAGTTAGGACTGGCTCAGGCTTGGACCAGCTCCTTGTAATGCTGCTATAGGCTTAGACTGCTGGGCGACCTGGAACACTGAGCTACTCTCTCTCTCTCTCTCTCTCTCTCTCTCGCTCTGTATGCATTCATATCTCTGACTGCATGTCATACTCTACATCTTCATGTGCCATTTGCGTTACTAACCATATATCTTCTCGGGGTTCCTGAGCTCCCTTATCCTGTATATTTCCTGCAACCACTGGACTCCACTTCAACTGCTACAACTATTCATATTAGTCTTACGTCCATTATTGTTATCAGAATTATTCAAGTACATCTTAGGACTGCTCAACTCCAACTGCTATAAGGAACAACTTAGCTGTTACTGCTAATACCACACATACTTCATCATTATTACTGGAGATGTAGCCTCACATCTGTCTTATTTGTTGTTGTTTTTGTCACTGTTGTTGTTTCTGTTTGTCTCCTGTCTCTCTTTCTGCAGCCAATGGCTGTTAACATGAGTCTGGTTCAGCTTAGGGTTTCTGCCTGTTAAAGGGCAGTTTCTGCTTCTTTGCCGTGCTCATGGTGGATTAATGTTGGGTGTCTGTAAATAATACGACAAAGAGTGTGGTCTAGACCTGCACACATTGAGATATTCTGAATATCTACACAGTTATTTGTATCTTACATTTCAGACTTGTGCAGTGATGATTGCATTCCAGTCACAGACACAACTCAAGGTTTATTCAAACATAAATTCAAGCCAGATTTGAAAAGGCCCAGCAGCTTGTTTGACAACACTCTATGCTGTTTTGAAGACGCGTCCAGAATCCTCAAAGACTCTTGTGTTTTTGCTGCCAGGAAAAAAAAATAAAAAAATCATGCACTGCAAAGTAAAGTACATTTTCAACCTGCTTTTCAGACTGTGATTCTATTTCTTTAACCAAACCAACATGGACCAGTTTTCAAAAACACAGTGAGCACTGTTAGATGTTCTCTTGCCTCTTTTATTTTATTCTGAAAGAAATGCAAATTGAATGACTTGAAATGAATTTGGAAAAAATAACCTAAGAGATGCTCTCTCTTTTTTTCTGTTTTTAGTAACATCTGAAGAAATGTGCTTTCATTACTGTTGTGTTTTTCTACAAAATCTTTTTCTAAGTGAACATTTTTTTCTGTTTTCTGCTCCTGCAAACCACGTTCTTTTCTTTTGTATGTAAAAACAGATGGGAAACATAAAAGGCCTCACTTTCTGCAAACAGACTCTTTTTTTGTTCTCTCACAGAACAGCGACCAGAGCCTTGTGTTGAATATAAAAGCTTTAACCGCCTTTGGGATGAAGGGAATTGTGCTGACATTATTCCATGTAAATGTCATGCTTTCAAACAGATCCGCATAACCACAAAATAAGACATATGAGGAGAGGTTTGATGAATCGTGTTCGGGCTGTAGCGGCTGACGTGTCCTTGAGCAACTTAATCAACCTAAACCACACACGCTGACCTTGATCCTCCGCCTGGAGGGAAAAAGTGAATTTCACCTTTTCTTATGGGAGGGGGAATCATATCAAACCTGCTGAAATCAAATAAAAACCATAAAGTAAATTCAAAACTCAATATTTCCTTTACACGACACATACAAGGCGCAGGAGTTATGCTTTTTTTTTTGCACATTTTAAAGGGGATCAAAGTAATTCCACCTCTTTCTTTGACTGTGCTCTGTGTTTTCGGCCTTTTCCGTCTGCTTTCTCTGCACAATTCGAATAAAACGGATCATTTTAAATCAGAGGATGCAGTGTGATGGAAAGCGAGCTGTAATTTCCTGCTCGTCACATTTGAACACATAGAAAACCTCATTGCCTTCAATCTCAGAAAAAAAAAACAGAATTTTGACTATTTGTTGATTTGCTGCCGGGATTTAATTGCCATGAAAGCATTCGATATAAACTCTGTCATGCAATGAAGCCTGCGATAATTAAAATGTGACACACACTCGCTTTTCCAAATCTAACTTTTGCCGCTGCATGAGTGGGCCTGTCACTCTGGCTTATTAGCACTTGATGATTACTTGTTGGCTTTGGATTAAAAAACACACGGCTGATGGAAATAATAGAAACGGAAATTGCAAGGAGTGAAACATCTTCTCCAGTAGGTGATATCTGTTCCTCTTTAGAAATTGAGTTGGAGGGATAAAAGCGGGGGAAATGGGAGTGCTGTAAAAATCCCATGTTAATGAGAATGTGATTGAAATTAAACAATCATCTACACTCTGAACAAAAGAGGAGCAGTATTATGCAAATGATTGAAGCATTCACACTTTTCAATGAGCGAAGAGGCTTTTGTGGAATATAACAGACAGTCGCACAAAAGAGGGGGTAAACCAAAAGGGAGAAATTTCAAGCGCTGAACAAAAAGTACCTGTGATATTTACGGATAAAACACAGAGAAGTACAAGTCCCATTTGTGAAGCCGCTGAGCTCATAAGTCATGAGGTTTTCCTCCGAGACTAAATTGGAGAACAAGAGGGGGTTTTTTTAGGGCTAAGGGTACGTTTCCTCATGCAGAACATCCAGAAATGAACCCTCAATATTGACTTAACTGTCCTCAAAGAGCAGAATAACACAGGAGCGGAGAAGTGGTGCTCTGTAATAGTCAGAAGCGCATTATCTTAAATAAATTATGCCCAAGATTAGATTAGATTACATAAGTGAAACTGTAATGATTTCCCATGAGGAAGCGGGAAACAGCGAGAGAGAAAACAGGCGTTTTCAATCGCAGTTTGTTACCGAGGATACAGGTTGAGTGTGGTGTGGACAGAGGGGAAGGATTTACCTTGGTCTGGAATTTCTTCTTCCTGTCTGGCAGTAGGTAGATCTTCACATACGGGTCGGAGAAGCCGTTGGCATCCTTCGCTGGCAGGTCCAGAGCTTTTAAGATCTTCACCACCAGCTGCTCCGTACTAAAACACACACACACAGGCACACACACAGACACATCAAACCCCATTAGAATTTCACATGCTGATAAAAAAGAAGGCTTTAAAGGCAGGGGTCGCACAAATTTACACCAACACCCTCTGAGACCTAGACAGGATCAACCCACACACACACACACCCATAAACACACACCTTTTGCAGGCTTTGTGCACACATAATGGCGTGGGAGGTTCCGTGTCTCTGAAGCAAGGAAGAGCCAAAATAGCATGTGTGTTTGTGTGAATGTGTGTGTGTGTGTGTGTGTGTGTGTGTGTGCGTGTGTGTGTGTGTGTGTGTGTGTGTGTGTGTGTGTGTGTGTGTGCGTGTGCGTGTGCGTGTGCGTGTGTGTGTGTGTCATCCCTGCAGCTGTTTTAAGGTTGCACTATCAGCGATGTTAAATGTAAGCACAGATGTACAGAGTCTGGTCAGAGCTGAGCTCATGGATAATCTTTCACACATTTCTCTTCTTTCTAAACTTACTCTGTGCAACATATAGAGAGTTGTTTACACAAATCAGACACAAAATGAACAAACTTATATTGCATTCATGTCTCTTTTGCTTTCTGGTGTGTGCAGAAATCTGAAAGCTTAATGAATCAAAGTTTCTTCAATAATAACGCGTATTCTATTTATTATTTCTTTGTCTGTTTTAAGGCGGAGAACTGGTAGCCACAACAAAAACTATGTAGTACCTTTTTAAATGTTGCTACTCTCAATATGTAAAGGGACGATTTTTTTAATGTAATGTCAGTAATTCTACCTTTTAATGCTTAAATTGGTTAAATGCTGCTGCTGTTTAATTCAGATTTGTTTGTGAAGAGCACAGTAAGACACATCTATATTTTCAGTTTAATGTTTGGCCATAATTAAAATGTATGAAAACATTGTAAATCACAGGCTCTAATGACCATAACAGTCTTCTTGAGTTTAATTTGAATCTAAAAACATCCTGCGTTGTCCAACTAAAAATGTAAAGCCCAAAACTAATGAGGTCACTTTGATTTCAAAGAGAATAAAACAGAAACACAACAAGCTGCAACCAGTGAATTATGGCTTTTAAATTCTTATCAGATTTTGTATTTACTTCTAAAAGGACCTTTAACAGGGGTTTAGTTTCACATTTCAATTTGTGTATGACTGTAAATAATAAAAGACTTAAATGGAATGACTTTATAAACTATTGTTTTTTTGGGGGGGATTTCTGTGTGGGGGCAGGAGTAGCTTGGGTTTAAAACCAGAGGGTTGCCAGTTCAAGTCCTGGAGTAGGCCACATCTGGAAATTAATCTGGTTGCTGGAAAGGTGTCAATCCAATTTCCTTAGCACTGCCGAGGTGCCCTTGAGCAAGGCACCGAACCCCTCCACCAGCTCAGGAGCGCTCGCTGTGGGCAGCCCCTCACTCTGACATCTCTCCATTAGTGCATGTCCATATGATCCTGTTTGTGCATGTGTGTTTATGTCAGTCTATATATGTGTAGCATGTCTCAACAACATCTTCTTCTTCCTCCTCTTCTTTAAAGACAGTAAATATAACACACATAATATCCACGTCTTTACATTGGAGTAAGCCATCCAGAGTCACGGCTGCGTCACACGTGCCGTTTATTCTGTATTTAATTGGCAGATGAAGATGAAGACAGCTCGGAGGCCTTTAATCAGCCTTCATTAGACTGTGTCTCTGCCTGTTAACCAGCGTGTCAGCACTTCATTAGCTGCTATAGGAGAGCAGTGTGAACTTTGGGGCTCAGGGAGGACACGCAGGGCAAACGTCAACAGTGACCCTGGAAGTTATATGATCCACTGTCCATGTGTACCAATCAAAAACAAGATACGCTTGTTGACAATATGACCGTGGCCAATCCAGACATGTGTTTACCTCTGAATCACATCCAATTAAGGCAATTGGATAAACATGCCCACTCTGCAATCACATTGAATCAGGGAGATGATATACAGGGCCAATTACTGGGGAGAATTACATTTCCAGCTCAGCCAGATAAATATTTTAACAAGAAAGCCCTGACCGATTCAAATATGCATCTAATGATTATTAATCCAGTAGGATTTAGAGACATGTGATGGCAGAGACAATTCCCAAATGGAAACAGCAGAAAAAAAGAGATCATTCTGCATTTTCCTGCTTTTGTTCATTCACTCACACGCTGTCGCAGGTTTCGCTTCTCATCACATGTCTTATTATAGAGCAAGACGTGAACCATAACCAAGGTTTTCACACAATCCGTGAGGCGTGCTGCAGAGAATATACCTATTACTGCTCGAGCAGAGAGCGAAATTCACGGCCTTATTCCTGGCAGACAATGCCCGAAAGCTAGCTGTTATTCCCACAGAAGAAATGTGTCAGCTTTTAATGGGATTGTCAATAGAAATGGCTTTCCCAGAGGATCTGAGGAAGATTGACATTGTTGTTCCGACTGTTACACTCCCAACAGCAGGGGCTCACGCATTAACATACCAATCTTATCACAGTCACAGTGCCAACGCACCTCTACCTTTGTGTTCACATACACATGCTTACAGTACACATTCGTTTCGCAGCTACAGCTCTAACCTTTCTTCTTAATCCTTCATCACTCCCACTCTTAACTATTTTTAACTAATTAATGCCTTCCTGTCTTATGTAAAGCCCCGTGAACAGCGTGTTGTTGAGAGGTGCGTACGAATAAAGTTGCCTTGCTAAAACAATTTCCATCCAGTGTTATGACAGGAGGCTACAGCATGACGGAGCCTAAATTATCTTATGACCTTATAAAAGGACCCACAAACTGTTTTAATCATTAACCCAGCTCTTTGTCCGTTCCCCTGCTAATTCTCTGTTTCTGTAACTGCAGCTGTAACACACTCTGGTGTTATTATGTGTTGACAGGGATGCTGTTTAAGTGACTCGCCATATATAATTCATGACTGAAACGGCCTCTCGCTCCCTTTCTTTTCTGATCATCAGCACTTTCGCCTGTTGTAATGTTTCTACATGTCGGGCCACGAAGAAATGGGGGACTGCCAGCTGAGTCCGCAGACGCACCGAGGAATAGAGCAGCACGCACACACTCCTCGCCACAACCCACAACAAGCCTTAGTTACAGTACACACACTCACAGTAAAATACACAGTCTCTCATAATCCAGTCCTCGCAGCATGGCATCAGACAATTACGTACTTCAGGCGAGAATGCTCAACAGAGAATTGTCACGGGAGCAAAGTAAGAACAGAAATCTGTGCTGTACAGTGCTAAAAGAACAGTTAGTTCTCCTAATATAGACATTCATATTTTATTTAGAAATCATAAACAAAAAACAAGATGACAAGAAGTATCTCATGTCTCATGCTTGTGGTGTTTTAGATGGTGTGTCTCAATTGAGGTTCTCTTTTTGTGTCTACTCAATGATAAACAAGATGAAAGATATTTCCCTAAGATGCACAATCTCTCTGTTCCTTGCCATGAAGAAATTCAGCAAAACCGGCGTCTGTTTGCAGCCCTACGGTTGGAGTAACGCAAAAACAGATGCATCAACATTCAATGGACATAAGTAGAGCCACGCCATGCTAGTTTCACTCTGTGTCAGAGTCATCATACAATGATCGGGTTTAAAATCTCAAAACTTCTGGAGTGCTTCCATGAGCATCCACAGAAATGTCAACAATGTTCGTAGCATGGCTTGCTTAATGTTAAAACATTTGTCATTTAGTCTGTCAACCACCTTGATTCAACTGAAATATTTTAAAAAGTTGTTTGTGGATCACCGGGAAATTTTGAATTTTCTGATACTTCCTTTTAAGTAGTAGTTTAATAGCTGCTAAAACTATATGGTTGGTATAAAAAGTTTTGCCTGGTTAAACGTACAGTATGTAAAATCTGCCGCAAGGGGGCTCTCAATCAAAACAATAACAAAAGAGAAAAGAGATGACGTTGCTCCTCGCAGGGTCTCATGGGATACCCCCCAGCAGATTAGCATGTTGACGTTAGCATCCAGCTTAAAGCATTCATGTAAACGAGTGCAGCCTAACAGACGAGCGGTAACCTCTGGTGTTGAAAATGAAAGCCAATGAAGAAGTGCAAAAATCTGCAGTTCCTCGAGTGTCCTCTTGAGAATGGCTGCAAAAGCCCAGAAGTCACATACACACCCCATTCAAAAAGGTCAATTTTTACAGCAGAAGTAACTACTTTTTCAGCCTGGTTAAAAAAAATCTGGTCTGAATAGCTAATTTCTTGATTGGCACAGACTGTACAGGGGGGAATTTTCATCACTCATCTGTTTGGATTTTAAGAAGGATAAGAATGATTTATAATAAGGCCCGTGGCTGAGCTGACTGACGGGCTGGTGTATTGTAGCTGTTTTGTCAGGATGCATAAGGCCCACCTCAGATCCAGCCTCTTGCCTGTCACCAGGTTGACCGAAAGTTAGTCCGATATAGCATTTCCAATATGGCCACCACCGCTGCTATGTTACAAAAGTCCACTTCTGAAACCAATGGGTGATGTCACTGAGACTACGTCCATGTTTATATACAGTCTGTGCTTACAGAGCAACTAGCATGGGTTGACCCTTAGACCTGATAACAAAATGTGTCTTGGAAGATTGAATCGCCTGATTAAAAAGGGCTTAATTCATGTCTTAACCACCATTAAGACACATTTTAATACAATCACTCAGCCATTTGCCATGTGGACTCATCATACTTGATGTGTAAACACGTGTTCTAATGCATTTCTGGCAAGAATGGAACAGCAAAACTTTTCTTAATTTAATTTCTAACATACAAGTTTCAGGAACAATTTTGCCAAATTATCATCGTGAAAACAGATCAAATATGAAATACGATAAACAGAAGTAGCAATGTAATATGACTCCCAAGTCACAAATACTTTCTGTATTGTATTTTGTATTATTAGTTTATTTAAAAGGGGACAGTGCAATTTCATAAAACACATGATTACACATGGTTAAAAAAAGCCAGAATTAGCCAGAAGGCTAGTTTTCATCTGTAGTCCCCTGGCCATGATGGGAAAAGGCAACTCTCAATGGTAAGCCCCTTCGGATATTTTTACATCTTTCATTCTTGAAACATTTCTGTCTTTTAAGTTATCTAAATAAATCTTGCAACTGTCTGTGTTCAGGCTGATTTAATTATCCTGCATGAAAGCCTTTGACCTTCAGGGCAAAATGATGAGAGAAGGTAAAAATCTATGAACAAGAGTAGTCAGCAGGAGACCTTTAAGCTACATGATACACGCAGGTGTGAACAACCCCGAGGCCAAGCTTTCGACTTCTGTTTGAATCAAATGACACATTTTAATAAAGGTCTTTACAAGGTCATTAGGTTTTTGTTATCAACATAAAAGTGTTTAAGTCAGAAACATTCCTCCTTGTTTGATGACACAAACAGTAAAAGCATGAACTCCTAAAATGTGGGCACATTTTTTCATGAACTATCATCCACAGGGAGCTCAAAAAGTTTGGTATTCTGACCAAAGCGGAACACATTTAGTTTCCCAGACACTGATTCAGCATCTTAGTCTCAGCCGGTGGTGACTAACCAGCCGTGTGACCTTAAATCAAACTTTATATCTTACATTTATAGTGGCAATGAATCATGAAAGTTAAAATTCTAAACTTTTTTCCGGCACTGGACACTGACAGAGCGTGTAGGATGCTCTAGCAGAGAGTTGCTGACTTACTTGAAGGCGTAACGCAGGAGGAAGCTGATCTTGCCGCAGTTGTCGCCCTGTTTGCCTTCACCCTGGTCGCCCTTTGGCCTGTAGAGCTCCGGTTTGATCTGCCCAATGCTGGTAACCTGCTCCTTCTCCTCGTGGAAATCAGGGCTGGAGAGCTGGTGAGTCATGGGCTTGGGCCTAAAGAGACACACAAAAGCTCAGAGGGTGAATAGTGAGCAAGGAGCACACCACCATGTGAGCATAAAAACTTGCCACAACAAAACATGGTGTGTAACAGTGTGATTCAGTAGCTTAATCAGAGATGCAGTGAAAGGTGAACAATCTAAATAGAGAATATATACACTGTTTTTGCTTTCATAAGTGTTCATGCACATTATTAACATATAAATGCTGAGTAGGTGTTATCAAATAGAGGTTAACCGTGTGATGATGGTGCTTCTGAAGTAAGTCACCCAAAAACACAAATGAATATCTATTTAAACTTGTAAAATGTCTCCAGTTGTTTAACATGAATGTTGAATAAAAATCCAGAGCTAGCTACCCACACACACTCAAAACAAAACCAGTACTAACCGTGGAGTGACCTGCTGCTGAGAATGAGCGTTGGGCAGGTCTTTATGAGGATGGGCTCCCCCCTCTGTGTTTGGAACATCCGGAGACGTCGTACTTAGCTTCAGAGTTCCTAACAGAGGCAGAAAACAACAAATCCCTGATGACTCACATGTCTCCTTTGTTAGTGCTGTTGTGGCCATAGATGCTGCAGTGGCTAAGAGCAATGTTTTTTTTTGTTTCTGTGATGCTGGGTCGGCAACATTGATCCCATTGATTGGATCACATTGATTTTACAATTTTAAAACAGCAAAGAAAAGAGGAAAGTGAGACGATATATTTACAAAAGCAGAACATGAACCAGAATGAAAAGAATACAACACAGAGAGATAAAAGGAGGCTTATTGCACTGCAGCAAAGGCAGCTAGGAAACATTTGACTCAGAAAAACAACTTTTACCAGTGCAGCAAACAGGATAAATGCAACAGCAGGATGTGAACATAAAGCTGTTAACTGAGTTTTCTAAATAATATCAGGTCTCTTAAAGCTACAGTACATCTACGCTAGCTGTTAGAATAATTACAATTATTCTCATTTCAATTGTTTATCAGACAAAAGAGCAGTGATTGATGTCGGTGAATGCGAGACAAACATGTATCTATGATATATGGAAAGTAAAAGCAATCATTTTTTAAGTAAAGTAGTGAACATTTATGCCTTGAAAAATGTATAGTACTGAGAGTTCTACCTGGTGTTACATCCATATTTATTTTTATACTGAGACTTCAACAACAAAGCAAATTCATCCTCTAATAAAATAAAGAGCTGCTGAGAAATGCACTCCACTTTGTTTTACAGATTCCCCGTACGTATGCTTTAGTGTGTGTTTTAAGAGGCCAGGAGAGAAAGAAGAAAAAGTAATATTTCTTCAGTAGCCCCAGTGACAGAAAACGTAGAGTAATATTCCTCATGCTGTAGCTCAGACGACTTATAATAACCATATGTTGGTAAAGAAGCTAAATTCAGTATCTCAGTGAGAGTATTCAAATAAAAATGTATTGACAGAGGAATCACTTTACTTTTACTGTCAGTCTGGGATAAAGGATGTCTAGGGCATCACCTGCATTGTTGGGGTACGAGTCCATGTCCAGGTATGAGTGCTCCTGGGTCTCTTGTGGCCCCCCTACCACACCTCCGACCTCCCCTCTCTCTAGCCCCACCAGGTCAGAGAAATGTGGGTGGTGCTGGCCCTGCTGGCCCAGCGTAGGGTAGAGCGAGGATGACGAGTGGCCATCCTTCCTCTGCAGCAGCGGGGGCAGGAGCGACGACCCGCCGGCACCTCCGAGGCCTCCGACTCCAGCGCTTCCGGGCAGCAGCCCTGACGTCAGGCTCAGGCCTCCGCCCTCCTTATCCCGCCATGGCAGCCAGCAGAGCTTCCAGGAGACGAAGAGGGAGACAGAGAGGAGGACGATGCCACAGAATGTCACGATGACCGACAACAGACTAACAGAGATCTCTACAGAGGAGGAAGAGAGGGAAGACATGGTGGGAGGAGAGAAGAGGGGAAACAGAAGATTTATTTCAAAGCACCAACTCCCAAAGTGGTGTGTTAATGCTTTGTCATCCAGAATTTCTTCGTGCTTATTAGTTTATTAATCTGGGAGAGCTCAAGAATTGTGTTTGAGGGTTGGGTGGGGTAGGCATGTGTGTGGATATGGGGGTGGGTTATGGATGTTGGTGTTTGGGAGGGTGGAGCATGACTCATCCAGATGATATAGAGTACAGAATAAAAGAGAAAGCACAGTTTCAGCACCACACTGTTGGACAGTTCCAGCCTCCATCAGAGAGAGGCGACGCCAGCTCCAGATCTCAGAAACTTTTGTAGCCCTGTTCAGAACTCCACGTGTCAGATTTTATAATGCGTAACTTCAGGATGAAGTCATAAATTAGTTACTACGCTATAAATATTCCATGAATCTTTATAAATAAAAAAGTTTAAAAATACAATGAATATTTATTATTATCCTGAGCCATTTGAAGTCTCTTTATAAATAGCATGTTTTGAGTCTGATGGCTGTCTTGACAAAATGACTAATCAGAGCCCTGAAAATGAATATTCATGTGTTGTAAACAGACTACGAAGACTCAGAGGGTAGATTACGCCAACTTTATACTCTTTCTCACCCTGATACACCTACAGTATATTCTCGCCATCTTGTAGTCTCGCCATCTTGGGCTCCAATTGAGACCCTGAGGCCACCAATTATTAATCCATTCAGTCTGCAGGGACGCCAATCATCCCTTTTGTACAGAAGAGAAGTTTCTTTTTGTGAAAGGAAAGCGTTTCAACCACCCACGAGATTGACAGAAAGATCTCCTTTTCTTTAACCCACATTTTCCTTCAATTTACTATAGTTAAGAGCATCTTTGTGGGCATGAGAAACCCACAAACACTGGTAAATCACACAAAAAAGATTGAAATTGTATCTGTAACAGGCTGACAACAAGAAGACTAAGAGCAGATGAGTGAAAACAAGAAAACTGCAGCCAAGCCTCCAGCCCTGGGGTACATCTTCTGGAGCTTGATTCGCCTTCTCACTCTCCACCCATCCCTCCTTTTCTCTTTCACTCTCTCCTCTATATAATCCCCTTAAACACCCCTCATTCCTCGCTGTCATTTCTTTTCCCATGCTCTCTGGCTCAGCTCGCATTGACTTTATTCCTCTCCTCAGCGACTGTCTCCTTGTTCGTCAACCCCCCCCCCCCTTCCTCCCTCCTCCCTCCTCGTTCTCTCTTTGGTGAATTATTCATCAGTCTGTGTATGTCATTAATCAGCACTTGTTCAAAAGATATGATTGGGGGGCCGCGGAGGGTTGGGGGATGGGCAAGGGGACATCGATCTGTCGCCGCGGACAGCAAGACGAGGTAGGAAGCGGGGAGTAAGGGGCTGGAAATGGAGAGAAAATAGGAATGCAGGAGAGAGAACGTGACGACGGAGATAAGATGGGGGGGGGGGGGGGTGATGGAGCCAGAGGAGAGGAAAGGAGGGCAGAGGAAGGTAAGATGAGATAGACAACATCAAGAAAGAGAGAACAGTGGTGATGAAGGAGAATGGAGTCCGATGAAAAACAATCCAAACCTCAAAACGGCTGCCAAATAGACAGGGAGAGGGTTGAAAACAGATTGGAGCACATGTTGAAACAGACATATAAGCTGACTGAATTTTATTTCCTCAGAGGAGGAGGAGAAAGAAGAGGAGGAAGGGAGGACGCTTGATAAAGTCGATGCAACAACCACGACATGTGTGAAATAGTAGAAACCAAAGAGGCATTTGTAGAGAAAGCAAAAGAAAGGAGAGATGGAGGAAAACAAGCTGACAATGATTTACAGGGAGACCCAAAGAGGGGAGGGGTTTAAGGATGGGAAAGGTTAATGTACTGATTTGTAGGGGGAAAAACAAAGCGAGGAGGTAGAGGAGTAGGTTGTGTGTGGTTGGCAGATCAGGGTGCACTGATAAGACACGGCTGTGATCAAACGTGCGGGGGGGGGCGGTCGGGGGCCAAACCACTCGCCTCCATTTGTCTCTCTTTAGGGCAGTCGCTGCACCTTCGCGAGCACTGATCCTGCCAAAGATCCATTGCTAATCCACAAAGCATAAAAAAGCGAGCCAGTGGGCGAGTAGGCAGGTGGGTAGGAGGCCTCTGAAGTGTACCATGAAGAGGGACCGAGACTTCTTGTCAATCAGTGGCTGATGCAAGCCCACTGGGAGTCCTACATCACTCCACAACAAACACATCTCGACTGCTTACACAAGCCATTCCTCTGACAGCTTTCGGCGGCGGCGGTCCTGGGAGGGCTCGCAGACTTCCGTCAGCGCACACCGAAAATCACAGCTTGTAAGCGAGGGGGCCAACGCCTAAAACCATGGCGTGACATTTCTGCACAGAGCTATCCAAAGCTCCAGAGGCAGCATGCAGCCAATCCAGGCTAATCTACACTGAGCCACAGATATCCATGCTAATCTGCATAACAGTGCATGGCACTTCCAAATGCTTCAATGAGAACCCACACATAATACTCTGCACACAATGCAGCACAATGCATCTACTCAACTGGGTAGAAAATATATAAATACAAATTTATAATCCAGTTCTGAGATAACAATCCAAGAAGTCTACCGAGACTCTTTTGGGGCTCATAAAAGCAATGGGATGGTCTTGGATATCTCAACCATTTCAGCGTTGCAGATGAATATTTAATGGTTTGTTGTCCTGAGTGCACAGTACCTCTAAACATCCTTAAAACACAAGTACTCCTCTAAATGTTTTCCTTCTCACATATGTCTTGTTGCTGTACCTGTCCCCAAATGACAAAGCAAAACTGGAGTTTTTCCTGCTTCAGAATTCCCTTCTGAGTGTGCCATCAGTTCTTTAAAGCGATTCCCCAAATCTTTCAAGTTTCAAAGACCCATCCGCTTTGAGCCAAAGCTCTATCTCAAGTTTTCTGAGCTGTTTCAGTGCAAAGACAATCATAAACTACGCCAATAGCTGTAGTTTGTAAAGGTTGAAATTAGAGCCCGACGGATTAATGGGCCAGCCGATAATATCAGCACATATTAGCATATCAAGTGACTTGGTATCGGCTAATTTCATCGCAGATATATGCCGATATAACTAGATTTATTCACCTCTCCAGAGTGCCAAGTGGTGATGCATGTACATATGAAGTTACATTCTAGTTGAGTGACCATCTTTTCTTCTTTATATATCTTTTCCCACAAGTGTTTGATGACTGCATTTGAGGGATCTATATCTGTCTATCTCTAAAGATCAAAGATAGATCTCAGAAAAATATCGGCCGATATATCGGTATCAGACTTTTTCTTCCTTAATATCGATATCCGTATCAGTCAGAAAAATACCATATTGGTCGGGCCCTAGTTGAATTAATTTAGCATATGGCTACATAGAGTGTCCTTTTTCTGTTTGAGATGTTTGTAGGGTATGTCTCAGATTGCTAACATTTTCCACAGTAGAAAAGGGTTCAAGTTGACCACGGCCTCTGTCATGTTTGAAGGAGTAAGTTACCAACTTGTACAAAACTCCTAACTAATGTACAGGGGGTTTGACAGTACAATGGTACCTTTTGACAGAAGTACTGCTTTGTCTCAGGCAGGGTTAGGCAAGTTTCACTACTGATATATAGCCATGCTAGAGGCATAGCCCTAGGGAAGGTTTTTTTGGGCTGCCTACTTGCTGAAACATTAATGCCACTGTCAGGAAAAAAACTTTAGCTTTTCTCCACACATCATCATCATGTCAAAATTGAATTATGTCCAACACTTTAGATGAAAACTACTGTTGCCAGTCTACTGTGTCCCATTTGAAAACAACTATCAACCTCAACTTAGTCTCAATTAACAGCAGCAATTTAATCAGGTGCATTTTAGGAGATTGTATTGGTCGCATGCATGCAGTTTATGGTTGTGCACCAATCGCAAGGAATAAACGTCACCACCCCCTCCCACTTGCTTGAGCTAAATCCTCCTGATTATATCCTGCTGCGTTCTCACCTCAGCACACTCTGACTCTCTATGGTAAAAACACTAAGAGGAGAAACTCTGGATAAAATCCAAGTGAAAAATTCAGCTGTTTGCGTTCACACATGCAGCTCACCCTCGAAAAACATCAGGAGCTTTCCAGGAGTTTTATACAAGCATGAAAGCACGATAAGAAAGTAGTGAATGTTGCAAAACCAACACTTCTTGTTAAAGTTTGTGAAAACAAAAAGATTTGGTTTAAAACAATAAGCCATGGAGTCTATACGTGATAAAACGAATTCCTGTTCCTATGGTTGAAAAGCATCCCTGCAGACGGCCCTGTAGGCAAACTTTGAGGCAGCAGTAAGCAGCCGATCACAGCGCAGAAGTGCAAGTCAATCAAGCCTCACATTGCTGCTAGCATTGCCTTAGAGTCTGGCTCATTTTATAGACTGCTGAATCCTCTATTTAACAAACTTTCCCCATACACAAACTTGACTACATCAAACAATGTCCCCAGCTGTGTCGGTTACCTGTGTCCAGCTGTCTGTTGCGTCCTCTTAACAGGTAGCTGAACTCCTGGCAGCGTTCACTCTGACTGTAGCCCCTCGGGGAGTTAAAGCACAGCTCCTCCACCAACACCAGCGCCTTCTTACACAGGTCTTCATCCCAGTCCCCCGACATCCTCCAATCCGCATCGCACTCTCACCAGAAGTCAACAAATGACAGCGCAGCCCTCACCGCCCTCACCTATCGGACGGCGCTCGGTTAAGTAGAGTGTTGGCCTGTCCACCTTTTACAAGGTCTGAGCTGAGGAACAGGAGGCCAACGGAGCTCAGGGGGCAGTGGCGATAAAGGAGGCAAAGGAGGGGCTCTTCAGGGTGTCTTGGTCTGGATCACAAGGACCAGACTGATGCTCCCATGTGTGACTGAGCGACACCCACCCCTCTCTCTTTCCCTAGAAGAGATACAAGAAGAAGAAAACAGCACCGTCAGTGTTAGGACATAAAGGTGTACAAATCAACTTTTTGGCAGGTTGGTCACCTTAACCATTAAGCGAGAACACTGATGCCAAAACCATCAGTGGGTCCCTGATAGATCATTGGCTCTGGTGCTACATAATACCCATTAACACTATGAAGAGTGGTACCAAGAAATTGGCATCATGTAAGAAGTAAAAGAAACAAATCTTTCTGCGTTGTGCCTTTCAAAGCACTCAAGGTCATGGAGCCCATGGTGGACAGACATGGGTGAGTGGTGCAGTGAGTTGAATTGAAATACGTCAAATATATATTTACCTCCTATTTTAAAGGGGCTATATGTAACATTCAAAAATACTGTGTTTTGTTGACTTCAACTGACCAATAGGTCAATCATCCTGAAACTTCAAGTAATGTTTCAAAGCCAAACGCTGTTTACCTTAAGAGTTGTTTGGACAACTATGAATTCTCATTTTTAATATGTGAAAGTAATGACAAATGTTATGAGAGGGAAATACACTGAATTTGTAATGGAAGAACCTTTACCTTTAGTGAACTCGACTGTAGAGGATGTGGTCCATGTTGAATTTTCAAGCTAGAGCGGAGACACTCTACATGTGAAATTGTCTTTATAAACAGACTTGGCTGAGAAATTCAGAGCTATGCCTGCAGTGCATGCATAACCTTTAGCTTGTTATTTTCTTAATGTTTCCAAGACCCCAAACAGCAGCCTGCAGATAAGTGTTTTTCTTCACTGCGAGTTGAGCTGAGCATTCAGTCATCTGGGTTTAACAGGAAACAGTGGAACACATCTGTGGTCTGTCCAACACGTCAGCGTGGGTTGGAAGTCGCTGTCAGATCTGAAGAGACACCGTTGAAGCTCTCCAACAGCACCTGAAATTCAATAAGAATCGATCAATCAGTGAGGTGAAAAGGCACAGTGATACGGGCATCAAGAGACTTAAACTGTTGCCCATGTTCGGAGGAATACATCTCCTGAAATATCAGACCAAGGTATAATTAGGTGTGACTGCTTTATGTGTGCGCTCCTTGTCCTTTCATCCAGGAAAAACTAGACTCCTTTAGCACAGCGTCTTTATTTTTGAGCTCATTCTGTCTAAATAAAGCAGGTCAATGCCCAAACTCCAGTTTCTCACAGTCTGTGTGTCTCTGAGGACTCTGACTGGGAAGAATACACGCAAAGTTGGGTCTAATAATACAGACATTTTGCAAAAACCTGAAGTGTGTCTACGCCAAAAGTCTTGTAAAAGTGTTGTGTCACACAAGTTGTGGTTCCAAAATTTAGGGCAAAACAGTGTTCATGGAGTAAGGTCAGTCATTTTGTCCTTGTGAGGCCGCGGACCTATTTCTCAAGCAAGGTGCTTGGTCGGACAGAGGAAGGACTATTGATCATTTGATGTATGTTGTTCTGTAAAACATCAGCGTCAGTCTTTGTGTATTGAGTGGCACCTCCCTAGCAAAGTGCTCCTTATGTGTCCATCTGTCTTCCACCTATCAATCAATCACAGAATTAGGCTAAGACTTATATCACTCCCAACAAGATACTAAACAAGAAATGCCTTCACCTATTCTCTTGTTGTCTCCCTCTCCTCTTGAACACAGCATCACATTTTTCTCTCTTGTCCGCCCTTTGTCTCTGTCTCCTTTGAGAAGCAGATTGTCACATCAGTCTAAGAGCAACTCAGATATTGCAGAGCCTATTTATCTGTCCATCTCAGCTCAGCTTATTGCAGAAAGGAATCTGAAATTAGCTAATCAAAATGCCATCCAGACCCAACATCCTATACCGGCCTTCTCTTGCCCCCCCCTCCACTTTCTCCCCATTAAGATAGTAAATCTGTCTGAGTGACTTTAAAACCCAGGATATCTCAATCTGAAGAATGGCTGTCTGGCACAAAACTGGCCGCTTCAAATGCCAGCAATAGCATCAGGAAAGGAGGGAGAGGCGAAGAAGAAATGGAGGAGACGGACAGACAGAACGATTGTGTAGTGAGAGGATGACGGAGACGGAGAGAGAGGGATAAAAGAGATGGCTGACATTAAATTGGTGGCGAGACAGATAAAGAGGAAGGGAAAAAATGGAGCAGAAAAAAGCATAGGAAGCTGGCGGCAAGGGTGACACAGCAACAACGGTAATCAAAGTGTTTGGGGATGCAATTTAGTCAAGTAAAATATTTACAGAAGCTGGTTATCCACGGATAAAGATGCCTTCAGAAACATGTCGACGAGTCAGTCGGCTCTGACAGCGCCATGCCTAGAAATGCACATTCCTACTGTAGTGCTCAGAGCAACACTAAACCTCCCACAGACACTCCATTGACTGCTGTTCTGCCTGGGATCAATACTCTCGGGGAACGGATACACCACAACATGGACCAGTCGACCAGTAAGGTCACTGTCCGATTGGGGAGAGGAGACAGGACGGAATGCAAGGTCACAGTCTAATCACACTACGGAGAACAAGAAATAAGTATTGGAGGTCATATCCAATCAGAAACAAAAGGCTCTGGAGAAGGTCAAGGCCCAATCATGGGAGAGGCTGCAGATTATGAGGGGACATCTCGGGGAGAGAAGGCCAGTTTGACCAGTGGGAATGATCTGCTACCTGTCAGTTGGTTTAAAACCAGATTCAAGGATATTTTAGTTAGAGAATGCCTTACATAGGTGTCCTTGACCAAGTCTCTGAGCCCCTCCAAGGCTAGCCCATCCTGTTAACCACTTAGGATCAGCTAAATGTCTCATTTTAACTGGTTCAGCTCGAGCCGTTACATCCTTAATCTAGCTTCTAGGCGAAGAAGCAGATGAGGTGTTTATGTTTGTATCCCCTTATAATGAAGGGATCATTCGTGTATTTGCACAGAGGAGGGGAGATTTGGAGCCACTCTGAGGTGCCCAGAGAGCTGTGAAGGAAAAAAAAATCCAATACAAATTAGAGAAAGACAGAACATCCAAAAAAACATGACACCCAATACTATTATTTCATACTGCTGGGCCATGAACCAATACATATTTATCTAATATCGAATGCTCTCTTTTCTGAGCCGTAGTATTAGATTTGTATGAGGAGGCTCAGCAAATCTCGTACAAAAAATTCCAGGAGTTTTCGCCCTTGCTCAGATATTCCACCAAATAACAGCGGCAAACAAACAAAAAATCCTCGAGCAGGGCTGATGTGAATTTGATCAAACCTGTGTGTGTGTGTGTGGGGGGGGGCAGGTTTTTCAGTAACAAGGATCTGAATCCAAAATCTGTATGTGCAATCTGTCTCCCAGCGATGAATCACACACCTCAGCTGGGTCTGGGAATTACAGTGATAAGGCCTTTGAAATGCTGCTGTCGGCTGAACAAGAAGCAGAAGACGTTCGAATGCTTTAGCACAAACCTGTGATCTATTGCAGCTCCATATCATCATCTGGCATATTCGTTTCCTTGTCAAATAAAATATTTGTGTTGAGTGAAATATGACAAATGTGGGTCTGCTACAGTTTTAGCTTTTACTTCCTCAAAAACACTGAATCGATTTTATTTATAGGAGTACTGGAAGTAGAGGAGATATTTTAGAGTGTTCCTATCATCAATTCAAGATCATATTCTTCTCTCTTCTTTCATATATTTTCATACCTGTCCCCTGTATTCAATTTATACTAATTGGGATTATCGTTTATTGCTAAATTGTCACGATATCTTCAAAGAAAGAAACTAACTACCTTCATAATTGCAACATTTCACTGAGAACAGTAAGAGCCTTTTTTATGTGAGAGCATAAAGCGTCTGCAGACAAAGGAGACTAATCCATTGGATATACCTAATAGGATGTTTCAGTCAGATCTCAGTGAACCTGCTTTCAAGTGTTCCTATCAGCTGCCATGCTCCTTTGTGTTCATCTGTACCTGGAAGTCATCTTTCATTGACTTGTTCATCCTTGCCCTGGAAGCTTTCGTTGTTGTTTTTTGTTTCAAAGTCTAAATATTAGCTTAAGTATTTAAGCGAATTTCACACTTCCCATATCTGATCTTTAATGGAATTTATTGCATGAACACTATTTTAAGGTGTCTTTTTCTCTCAGTTGTCCTGATCAAACTGTCAACCAGTGTTCTCAGTTCCAGTCGTCGATACTGTCTGGTCTGATGGACCCTGCTGGGCCATATCATGTTGTGCATCGTCTCAATTCGATGCACTCATGTATCCTTAGATCATCCGCCGTTTATCAGGACCATACCCGATTCAAAGAGGTCTTGACCTCTCTCCACCGACGCTGGCACATCTTGCGTTTCGTTTTGCATCACTTCCTTTTGAGGCCACAGTGGTGTCTACCCGAGACAATGCTTTCATCGCTCCTCTCTGCTCATTGGGCTGTGACAGATTGATGCACAGGGGTAAACAGATATGGCTACTACAACACATCTTTTTGGTTACTCCAGGACGGCACCGTATGAGGCCAAGATTGAGCGTGGGGATATTAATGTCTATTGACTAGAGGTAATAGCTTTGCTGAGCCTTAGCCTCGAGGTTGTTCCAATTTCACCCGTCCTATAATAGCTTCTGGACACCCTTACAGCAAATAAATAACATGAAGTGGGAAAGAGTGGGCCTTAATATCTGCTTAAGACCATATATCTCTATAAACATGCAATCAAACACCCGTTCACAACCCAGCAGACGCTGTCTCCTTTTATCTCTACCTATTTCTAGCCCATATTCACACATAGCAAAGGTTGCTGTTCAGGATTTCACAGCTTCCTACCGATTCAGGCCTGGTGTAACTGCAAGTGTCTAAATTATCTATAACATGGGACAGGAAATAGAGAGCAAGTGGCCAGCCAGTAACCCTGGGATATCTGTGCTGCTCTTCCTGTCTCTTGCACAGCCAGTGGAGCTGCAGAGCAGGACCTATTTACAGACAGGGAGTGTTATAACACACACACACACACACACACACACACGCACACACACACACACACACACACACACACACACACACACTACAGGCTTCCCTCATTTCATTTTTCACCTGCCCCTATGTCCGAGTCGGTGAGTCAGTGTTTCTCAGTGGTCGGGTTTTTTGGTATTTTAGCATGAGTATGTTTCTCTGTGGTAAGGAAGATGGAGCAACTGTGCCTTTGATGGTAATGTGTGTGTGTGTGTGTGGGGGGGGGGGATTACGCACGTCTTACACACGTCAACCTGTCTTCTGTGTGTTTTCTGCGTGCTCGTGCGCGCACCCCGCTGTCTGATCGTCTTATAAGCCTGTATCAAATAGCGTTTTCAAAAGTTAAATAACCATCATCAGTGTGCAGAGCTGCTATTGATACACTTGAGCCACAAAAACGAGCTATCTGCTAACATAGCCTGTACAGACTGCCTCCACATAACATGCATCCCAATATATGCTCGAAACAGAAACCTTCCACTGACTGAAATGCAATATGGAAGCGCCAGGGTGATGCACAAATAATATCCATTAAATATTAATGGAAAACAGACACATGCTGCTAGATTTAGGGCACATTCAGCAGAGCCCAGTGCGGGATACAGGATCAAAGGAGATGTGATGCGAATAACGCGCACATCGCAGGTAGCACAGACCCGAATTCATATTTGCTACAGGAGTAACAAAGGGAATTTCCTCCTACCTTGGCGTCTTCTTCTCTGACCAATTTCCAATTTATGAGCCGGTCCGCTGTTTTAGTCAGATGCGACGCTTGTAAAGGGGCATTCCGCCCTCTTTTAACTCGTCCACCCTCTCCTGTCTCTGTCTTTTCTCCAAGACGCACCGAGATATGAGCCCCGCAACCGGGATGGCAGACTGAGCGCGAGAAATGCACAATATGATATCCCTGCCCTCCCCTCTTTTCCCTCCCGTTTCCCGTGTTTTACTCTTATATTTTCCCCCCTCCTTGTGTGTTTTTCCTCCTCTCTATTTCACTATCCCCTCCCTCTCACTCTCTCTCTTTCGTTGCTTGCTCTCTCGCTCCCTCTCCTTTTTTCCTCCTTGTGCTCTGAATACTAATACTCTGTCTCTCCTCTCACTGCCTGAGCAGCCCGGTCAGTGCTAAAGACATACTGATGTATGTGGGGCGTGTAGAGAGAGAGATGGTGTGTGTGTGTGTGTGTGTGTGTGTGTGTGTGTGTGTGTGTGTGTAGGTGTGTGTGTGTGTGTGTGTGTGTGTGTGTGTGTGTGTGTGTGTGTGTCCTGGGGGGTGACGAGGGTAATGGCCACTCTCAGCCTGGAGGGTACATGGGTGGGTTTGGTCTTATTAAAGCGGTGATTAAATAATGATACTTCTGCAAATGCCCCTGGAGAAGTGATGGTGGTGGAGGGTGGGTGGGTGGATTTGTTGATTGGTAGCTTTTGGGGCACAAAATATGTTGCTCTTTTTTGATGTAGCATCCCTGGATCAGAGAGGGATGAGTTGGAGGTGGAGGTGGGGGGTTGTGAGGAGGAAGTGTTGCTTGGATGTCAGGTGTTGGAGAGCAGAGATGAAGGCCAATGTTGGCTCTTGTTGGCTCTGAGCCAAGGAAAGGACATAGCTCTTAGCATGTGTGTGTGTACGTGCGTGCGTGCGTGCGTGCGTGCGTGCGTGTGTGTGTGTCCACCATGGAAACCTCAATGAGAAGAGCAGCTGAGGTATACAGAGACCATGATCTAGTTAGAATGAGACACAGTCTTATTGAAGCCATGATTGGATTATGATATTCCTGCAGGCCTCATATATGGAAAGAGGGGGGCACATAAAAATGTTTCTCTGTTTTATGGTCACTTCACTGGCAGGGTAATGAGGACACTTCAACCGAAACCCACAACGCAGTACTTTCACCAAAAGGCCAGATTTTGAGTCTCACATGAAACCAAAAATTTATATTGCGTTATTTCTTAACCAGCCCAATCATATTTATCCTAATTTCAACTTTTGTATTTATCATGCTTAACCCTATTGGATTAGCTGTTGTTGTGTGTTGCCTAAACAAACTGTTTCCCTTTAAAAACTGAAAATGTAAGAAAATAAATCCAATTGCTGCAACGCAGCGACTCTATGACTTGGGATAACCACAGTCAGTCGGGAATAAAAGTGGAGTTCCACAGGGAGCCCTTTTTGGGGTCCTTAACTTATTCCATGATGCAAATTGATAAAACAAAGCAAAAAAAAAACTATAATAACTATTTACAGATCTTTTGGATCTTTTGGCAGTCATCACAGGATGGTTTAGTTAATAATGTTTTCAGACTGACATTTACAAACAAGTGATGCTAACAATCCAACTGTCCTTTCTTAACATCAACACCATTCTTGCTTCTGAAAATGCTAGTTGGACTACACAATTGTAACGCTGGGAAAAGGAAATCTCAGCTGGAAGTCCTTTATTGCTAACCATTGGCCACACTGGTAGCCCTTCAGAGGTAAGCTATTGCTCCCAAAGGCTACTGAAATAAGACTTGGAAAAGAAGCAGTGAGGGATTGAATCTAAAATAAAGCTTTGATTTCCAAAAGTCCAATTCTGTATCTCTTCAAATCAATGATACAAACCTATTAGAAGATGGTCTGTGGCCAACAAACAATGTTATCCTTTGGATGAACGTGAAGAGAACATGTGTCAGCCCCTCCCTGCTTTACCACTTGTACCCTGCTTGCTGCTGAGACTGTGCCAACTTTAACAGTTATGTAAGGTGAGTCATCCCTCTGCCCCTCAAGATGTTCATTACATATGGGCCTGCTGCCATACTGAATTAACACTGTGAACAGTGCTTGCTCTTGATTTTTGTCCTCTAAATGGTATAAAGCTAAGTTTCTTTGAAATTGCCTCTTCCTGTGATTACAGATAATACTCTTTCCAACTGTTGCATGTGCGGTTGTTTAACTGCACTAAGAAAAGGAGGACACAGTGTAAACCAGGAAGCTCATGCCATGTCTTTTAGGTTTGTTGTTTCTTTTTTTTCCTAAGTGATCATTTCCTTCACTTCCCGCCTGTTTGGATTTGTATAGGCCTTGATTGGTCTGACCTGTACCTGATTAGCCTCTCCTTACCAGTGTAATTAGTTTCTGTGTTTCTGTGTCCCTGTGCCAGCTCGTCCTTATACCATGTGCCAAGCTTTCAAGCCTTTAGGAGTTTTTAGCCCAGGTGCTTTTTCAACCTTTATTTCTTTCATCTTAACATTTGACTGCTCCCTTGTTTTCAACGTGTCGACATGCTGTATAGGTACTATACGTGACAGAAAGTCCTCCTAATCAAGAAAGAGGCAGACACCTTCATATTAAAGGACACCATGATGAATTTATCATTCTACCAGACTGTGCCCAAACAACACCTGATGAGCCACAAAGAGCAGAGAACACCCAATACTTTACATGCATTTGGCTTAAAATCTAATGTAACTAAGAAAATAGCTCAAATCAAACTGATCAAGACAAAGATTAAGAAAAACATTGAAATCTTAAAAACTGGTCGTGACAAGGGAGCAAATAAGACTAATGCTCCTGCTATGAATTAAGTGGTTTACATCAAGGTCCGATCACACTGACAACATAATACAATCTTTTCAGTCCTTAATTTTACAAATGGACTAAATTATATCTCTAGAATCCCTTCTGTCTAATTATTTACACTGACCGCATAATAATGGATTCCAAGCCCCATTAATTATGCATTGTCACGATGACAAAAATAATATACTGTCAGCCGTTACACATTTCCTGAGAATTTAAGCAGTATTGGGCTCATGGCAGGCAATGATACTTAATATAAAACACGTGCAATGTAGTATGCTGCGTTAACACCCCATAATATAATTATATAATTGCCCAGGAAACTGTGGTGGTAAAAGAGGGACGAAGGATAGTGTTTGGAACCCTGCAGTGGCCGATGATTGACTGATAAATGCGAGTAAACAGTGACCTCTGTTAACTGTCACAGCAGAGCACAGAGAGAGGCTGAGACACAAAACAGAAGGAGACAGGACCACATAGGGAGGGAAATCGGGATACAGAGGAGAGGGGATGAGAGGAGGAGAGGAGAAAAGGAGAGTTAAACAAATGGGGTTGAAAGACGAGACAACGAAAAGCTCGGCCAGCGGCAGCAGCTACTGTCAGATCAAAGTCTTTGTTTCATATCAAACAGGAGCTGGCATCACGATATCTCTTGTATATTTTGGGGGAAATTATCCACCCTTGCAAGTGCACACAAAATACAATTGCATTCAATAAAGCAACGAAAGTGCATTCATCTAAACATTACACATGTTCAGACATATTAGAGAAAGTAGAACACGAGATGCTGGAGGGGAGAAGAGCAAACACAAAGAGATTAAGAGTGACTAAGACCACGGGTGTCAACTCAATAAGGCAAAATGTGTACGAGTCCAGATTTTAATGTAATGTGTTTAGGATTAAAGAGCAAAGTCAAAACATTTGTTAAAAGTCTATTTGCAAATAGAAAACGGTTCTTAAAATCGTGCTTAAGGGAGGAAGTGTTTCCCTCGAATGCTTCCTTAAAGCTTGGTACCCAAAAATATGTCACAATGACCCACATAATAGATCTTCATGAGTCTTGACTCATTTGGGAGGACAGATCTCACTGTTGTAAGGCAGCTTCTGTCTTGAGCTTATTCTTTTCTCTCAAACCAGTATGTCAGATCTAAACCCAGAGGACAGACCAGATGGGTGTATTATGAAGCAAGATAAATGTGTAAGTAGGGAATGTTGAGCCAAAGCCAGAATTTTCAGGGTCACAAGGCAGAAGCTCTTTGCCGTGTTAACATACTCTGCACACCTAACCTGTTCAAGAGGTGGTACTGTTCAGAGTTGTGGACTTAATTGGACTGTGGAGAAATGTCCTTTCATACTCATGACTTAGAGCAATAAAGATTCTCAGCTAAATGGCTGCGTTGAGTGTATATATAGAAATAAATTGTTGTACGGTAACGTTAGGACAAATCAGTGCAGTTACATTAGCACCAGCTGTATTTATCTAAGTAGGGGAATGTACGCGCATACAGAAAGTTGTGATGTTAACATGTATTCAACAAAATATTTTATTGAATGTTTTTCTGTGAAGGGCACTCAATGTTTTTGAGGATTTTTTGAAATAAATAAGTCATGAGTATATTGTTAAGTCAAGCTAAAGTAATAGCTCAATTAAGCCTTTTAATTGGACTAAAGTCCTTGTCCTAGTATACAAGCACTGGGCTAGAATCAATTCTGTGAATGAAATATGTCTTACTCCGCTACGGTAGGTGGTGATATGCCCCCTTTCAGCTAGTTACTAATGAACCTGGTTTAACCTGACTGTAAAAAATAATGGACGGGACAAGCTCTCCGTGGAGTGAAGCTTTTTTTTTAGAGCCCCCCCTGCTGGCTGGCTGCAGTATAGGTCATAAACCCTGCCTCCTCAATTATAACAGATGGGACATGGGTCAAGTATCTCTGCGTTTACTCGGTAAGTTAAAATGTTTGTTTGTGCTGTTCGGGGGTAAGGTTGCTAGCTAGCTAGCTAACACTAAAGAAGGCTAACGGAGCTAACATTATGGTGCCATTGGTTAATAACATGTGACTGATAGCTGGCTGTGACTGACATTATTTATCTTTTTATTTCAGTAAAGAATCAGGGGGGATCCTGATAAACTTACTTGCTATGCTTCATGATACTATAACTTTACTGTGCTCAGATCATATTAAAGAACGATCAGATCCTAGTCAAATTCAGCTGATAGATGCATCACCGACAATTACTTTACTTTACGTCAAATTATTTTAATCAAGCTTAAATAAATATGTCTGTTAAGGTCTTTTAAAGTAATTACGTCACATAAGACAAACGTGGCTTTATTTTTCTCCATCCATGTACTAGCAACTGTCCTCTCCTCTGTCCAAGAATGCATTGTTCTCGCTTTAGCACTCGCCATGTTGGTACCTTCATCTTGTTTTGTTCTTGGCTGTATTGTACTAATTTATGCTGTTTAACAAAGCGCGGCTCAGGAGTTGTGCAGCTTGCGCAGAAAGCTTAGGCCCGTTTGGGGCCGATTGAGGTGTTTACATGCAAGAGTAAATCAACCAACCGCATTATCTACAGTTGGTGTGTTAGTCTGACTTCAAGAAATTCTGCTAAGCACGATTTTAGTTGATAAACATATGAACATACGTACAGTATACTGTAAGTCCATTTTAAGTTGACTTTTTTTGCATCATGTACACTTGTAGTACACATATTAAGCACTGGGATACCACTACCCTCGGTGGAATGTCATGTAGTGAGCTTAAGTTACATCTATCTTCTTACCCTTTAGATTTAGACTGTCAATGTATTAACCTTTACAAACTTTAAGGGTTCAGAGCGAATTTCAAGGAAGATGGCTTTTATTCTCAGAGATTTTCCCTAAAATAATGCCTCTCTCCAGACTCATCAGGTGCTGTTTTAGGGGTAATATTTCCATTGGAGAGACTTTTGGAATGCCTAAACCTGCAATGCAATTTGCTGCAGGCTGACTGCTACTGGCTTTGCAGATACAGTATCGATTGAACTAATTTGCCTTAACTGACTGTGGGTTTGGCTTTTTGAATTCTTTTTTTTTTTAATAGACACATTTCTATCAGAGCTGATGATTACCTTTATAGCCGAATAATTGAAACGCCACTGGGTTAACCCTAAATACCACACATTGTGAAGTTCTCTTCTATTTCCATAAATAACACTAAATAGCTTTACCTTCAAGAAGGAGCGAAAAGCAACAGTCCATGTAGAAAACAAAGATAGTTTTCCCACAGTGACTTGAGGCAGAGGTAACTGAACAAACATTGTAACCATCCATACAGACACCACACTTAACAGCAACTTACATTACAAGCAGCTAGCTGCCTCATTTATCCTCCCTGCTGCAGGTGATCTAGTGGGCTAGAACACTTAGGTGGGAGCACAACCAATTGAAATTACAAACAGTTAATCAAAAACAACATCATACAAAAATGTGGTTAAAAAATAGCATTTACATTCAAACAAAAGGTTGTTAACAAAAACAAAAACCGAAAAACAATTTCAGATTACACTCAAAAGTAAAAGATAATTAGTTATGACCCCCCCGTCATCTCAATGGCTCGCTCCTGCAGCTCTTAAGCAGGTGCTTTGGCTTTCCAACTGTTTTGACACCGCCCCCTACTGAGGAGACAACCAGGAAGTGGTGAGTGCTGCAACAGTTAAAAACATTCTGTTTGCAATGGCTTGATAACTAAAATCGAGTAGAAGTCTACGAAATAGTCGACACTGTACTGTGACTATGACTGATTATGGTTATTAAACAAGCAAGAGGATGTGTCCCCTGTGCTTGTTTTCTGTCACATATCTCACATGGATTGAAGGACTTTTTCTGAATAAGGTAGTTTTAAGCAGCTATTAAGGTCCTTGGCTCCTCGACCTGACTATCTTTAGGGCGTTTTAAAACATTTTTTAAAGTAAAATCAGGGTGAATTATGCATCCTGCATCTTCGTGACATGGGTTGAGAAATAATGTAGAGCTAGCCCTCTAAATTCAGTGTTGCTCAAATCCCTGTTCATACACATGATATATGTTGGGTGATGTAAGCCCAGAGGCAGATTGTAGTTTATAACCATCATTACCTCACCTCACAGGGGTCAATGGGGACAGGCTCCTTTTTCAGAATGTATTTAATAATAAGCTTCTTCCCTATAGGGCTCTGCATGTCCGCTGGATGCTGGCCCTCTTGATTGCCTTTCTTTGACTTTTGCCTTCATCTTTCTTTCCTCCACTTCCAACCTTATATTTCCATATAATAGAGACGGTATAATGCACTGACATCCATGACCAACCATTGTATTATCTGGGATAATTACAGCCGAGATGAATCCAGCCCTTGAAAACACCAAGAGATTTTGATTATCTCATCTCTCGGTAGGGGTATAGCTCATTAGTTCTCAGAGGTCCTCACATTTTGAGCAGCTATACAGTACCAACAGGATAAACCCAAATGAAAGTGTAGATTTTACCTTATTATATCGTGTAAGGTAGGTACTGGTGCCCTGCTGCATGTTCTTCTCTAACCTAACTCTTTTGCTGTTTTTCACCTGTTATCTTTTTGAGCTCCCTTTAAATACAAATACATTATGCAAACCAAAGGAACATTTTTAGTAGATGGATCTATTCTTTTTTGAGTTGTTACTGCAAGAAATGGACATAGTTCATCATATTGACACAGAAGCCATTTTCCTCTCAGGTTAGAGTCACACTGCTACATGGTCAAGGTTGTTGGTCGTAAAAATTCAGTGAATCTGTCAAATACAGCAACTATCAAATGCACATTGAACATCTAGAGGTAAACTTTGCAATATTTTAACTTAAAGCAACATATTTGATGGCACATTATGTTACTCAGCAGCTATGCTAGCATCAGCAACTTCCTAGCTAACACTGGGTATGCTAGGAATTTAATCACTAGCAAAACACTATGTAGGAATTGTTCTCCTTTCCTCTAATCGTGAACATGACCAAGGTGAAATATGAGCTTAAATCCATCCTAGCTAACGGCAATATTAGTTATTCGTCGAGGGCTAATGTTTGCTATTGTCTGACCACAGCTAATGGGTTATCAAATATGTTGCTTGAAATGTGCGGTTGTCCCCTAGACTTTCACTTTCCATTGTCGCCTCTGTTGCTGGTAAAATGATAGACAAAATCTGCGTTTCCTTTCCACTTCTGTTATTATAATGAAACCCAAGCACAAACCATACAGTTTAGTCTTCCATCTTGTTGTTTTTGAATGAGGTGTTGCTTAGGACTGCCTGCTCAGCTAACATCACTCTACCACTACCTTTGGCAGTTCAGTGCAAACTTGGAGGTATGTTTTTCTTGGGGAGAAAAGTTGGCGGTTGGTTAAGAACATTTGAATATTTTTTTCTGCACCATGGTTTTTACCTTTAAGTCATCCATGTTTCGAAACCCAAGACTGGTTCTCTTCAGAAGACCTGGTTGTCCCTCTTAGCGAGGCAAGACAGAGTACACAGACACAGACATTATTTAAAACGTAGAGTCAGTGTGTGTCTGCTCTGTCTTGTCTTGCCAAAGGGGACAGACATTCAAAGTCGCCTATAGCTCACTAAGTTTTATTTTCTCAGCAGCACCAACAAAGCAGAACATAGATAGAATTCAACTTCTGCCAAAGAAAGACCTGTGGCCAAACAATAAGACAGGAGCTGTCGGCAAGCAACGGTTAATAACTACTGGAATTAAATTTGAGAAATCTAGGATTATTTTCTATATGAAAACAATGTACTCACCTTAGTTATCACAGAATCTTAGAAGAACTGGCAAATAGGGAACATACGCCTTTTTTAAAGGGGGAAACTTAGGACACTTTTTTTTTTACATGAAGTTAAGGTGTGGCATTAAACAAAAGAGAAACTCTATAAATGTCCTGATTGTGTGCTTTGGCATGGTCATAGTCATGGATGCATGGTACGAGTTGATCCTGAGTCAAGTGTAAAGCAACAAAAGGTTAGGGCAAGATTATGGTTTGAGTAAAAAGTTAATTATGTAAACAGAATGTGTCTTGTGATTGTTTCAGTTAAAAAACCAATACCACAATCCCTAACCCTTGGCCGCACAGCACTTAAACTAAGTGCTGTGAGTTTTCTTAAATAGCCATGAAAAAATAGCAGAAGGTGGATATGTAAGGGCAACAAAAAAGCTACGATTTCAGTGAACAGTTTGAAAAAACATCCTATCAAGAATTTGCAATTGCCAAATATGTGAAAAATTATATTGAGATCATGGTAATGAAAAGCAATATAACTGCTGTATTACATTTCGATTGAAACATAATCACTCTTTGTTATTTTACTGAAGAGATTGAAGAAAATTGCGCCTGGTTATGCATCTTAAATGGCTTTCTGTCTCGCCCTTGTGTTGTATTAAAACCAGACTGTTGGTTCTGTGGGATGGAGTGTGTCTCCTGTTTGATTTTTTTGTTTTTCTGCTGTACCAATGTTTATGCTGCTCTTAAGAAAGAGATTCTAATCTTAATGAGGCTTCTACCTGGTTAAATGAAACGTAAATCTTCAGGAGCAGGGTTCGGAAAGTCACTCTGCTCAGTGTATAGACAACGCATGCAGCCTGTAACTCAATATTAATAAAGATCATCTGATTGGATTTGCCGCCGTATTATTTAGCAATAAAGCGTATAGCACAAACAAACCCTCACATTATTTATGAAGCTACCTTTGATTATTTACTGAAGCAGTATTTCTCCTGAGAGTTGATATGCTGCACTGAAGGTGGATCAGATGTAAATTAAACGGTTGTGAAATCTAAAGTTTTAAACTGAACTGAGACAATAAACTGTTGAATCACTTTCCATCACATGTTGCAAATTCTTATCTATCTCTGCCCTGTGTCGGCATGCCTAATGAGATTATGTTTCCTCTGTATGTATTTGCACTTTCTTTTCAAAAGTCCTCTCTGATCATTTTCAACCTCATCATGATCAGCTGTTACCATGACAACTCTCTTATAGAACCAATCGCCCACCTCTCTCTCTCTTTCCTTCTCTCTCTATCTCTGTCTTTTTCTTGCTGTCTCTCACTCTTTCTTAAATTGCTCGCCACTGTCTTTTTCATGACTCCCCCTCACCCATCAGCCACTGCTATCACCGACTTTAATTTCTCACCAGAGAATTTAATTCCTACTTCTTTTTTTTTTCCAAATGTATTAATCTTTCTTGGTCCATTTTTTCATCAGATACCTAAAATGGCAAAAGAAAAAACTTTGCTGTGTCGCATCACGTGCTAGAATGGTTGCAGCATTGTAGCCATTTATTGAAGCCACATACGCAGCATGTTTCAGTGTCAGGAACCTCTAAGTCCTAGGGTGAACCTGAGTTACAGTCTCTCATGGATCTGCTTTAAAACCAGTTGGAGAAGCAGAGTTTAGGAAACCAGCAAGCTCCTTCTAAAAACTTTAAGTTATTCAATTTCATTTCAAAATTAGTTTTTAGCATTTAGTTTAGAGAGCGGCCTGCACGGTTGAGATTTGTCCAATTTGGAGATTTAAGAAGCACATTTGGTGAGGCTGTATTGAGTTCTTGTGCTCCTAAAGCTGTTGGAACAGCCTCAAAAAGGGTTTGACGGGAGCTGAAAATCAATACATTTTTCAGCATTTGTATAATTATAATTTTTCTATACAATAATGCTTTGTTTTTTTTACCCTTTGTTTGTTTATGATTTCCATATTCTGCCTGTAAGCAGCTAAAGCTTGTATTCAATGAAACACAGAACTGCGTGTACTGTTGGATAATCCCAAAGATTTATCACCCAACTCTAGACAGACACAACGGCAACTGTACTGGTCTTCACAGTTCGGCTTTCAGCCAAATGAAAAAGGAGAACCAGCTAAGTTGGATGATGTAGTTTGTAAAATCTACTCCACAAAGATCCCTGTGAAATGAGGAAACACATCTAATCTGAACTCTCGCCTTCGAAATAGTATCTGGCCCGCAAGATTATTTTGATTGTGACTTTTATTTATTTTATTCTTTTCTTAACAACAACGCCATGACAATCAGTGGCAGACACAAACATTCTCGTAACAGAACAATGTACGAGCAGCGCTGCAGGGGCTAAAACAAAGCAACAACGGTTATCACCACGTGCGTATTTGAAAACCTGTACAGGCGTCTCCCCCCTCTCTCTCTCTCTCTCTAACTGATACTGATGGGTTTCTAGTCTCTTGGTTTTGCTGCGTCTTGATAACAAGCCTCCCCACACGAGTCTCACCTTTTGTGATAACAGAGTTGTTTTGTTGTGTTGCATGGAAGAAAACAATAAAAAAAAAACCTTGCACACAGTTTACAAATCTGTGTGCTCAGCTCAGTGAGGACATAAAAATGTCATCTTGCCTGCCAGATATTATACCTAGCAGGCCAGCTGCTGACCCCTGATTAACTAAGAAACATTTGCTAAATAAATGAAAAAGGGATGGTGCGATAATACCACACACCAAGCTATTGAGCCACCCTTGATCACCGCAGGGGGAATTCCTCCACTGTGACAGCCCTAGAGCTACTCATTTTTACATTACAGTATTGTATTTTTTTTAAATAACTCCTGTAATATTGTCATTAACAACCACATCGACTAAAACAGTTTGCTATAACCCACTAAATTAAAGAAGAAAGATAGCAATAGCCGATACAATCAGGACGGTTGAGCAGCTCAAGAGTCAGATATTATAATATGTGCTTCAGTGTCTAATTGCAAATCAGATTTTTGATGAGGTTTTATCATTCTGTTTTCTAGTGTGGAAGAGACAGGTTACGATGAGCTATTAGCGTTTGGTCAATGAAAACAACTTCAACAGTGCTACAAGAGTGATTGTGTGTGATTTTGTCTCAGTGATGAATACCTGCGGGGTGCAAACATCACCTCACCAGAAAAAGGTCTGACTCACTGTAGACTGTGTTGCAGGTTAGTGAAGTTCATTTGAGTGCAATTCCAGTGCTCCAGTCTGTCTTTCTTCCTTTTTTTGTTCTTTATCATATTTACTAGTTCTTTATTTTTGTGTGTCGTACCTCTTATGTTGGTGATGTTTCATCCCATCCCGAGTCTCAGCGATGTAGGAGCCACGGAGCCAGGAGACTAATCTAATCATTTAGGGCCTGCTCCTGGGTAGTAAATAATTTTCTTGGCATATCGCGTGTGTGTGTGTGTGTGTGTGTGTGTGTGTGTGTGTGTGTGTGTGTGTGTGTGTGTGTGTGTGTGTGTGTGTGTGTGTGTGTGTGTGTGTGTGTGTGTGTGTGTGTGTGTGTGTGTGTGTGTGTGTGTGTGTGTGTGTGTGTGTGT
This sequence comes from Tautogolabrus adspersus, assembly GCA_020745685.1. Classification (NCBI taxonomy): domain Eukaryota; kingdom Metazoa; phylum Chordata; class Actinopteri; order Labriformes; family Labridae; genus Tautogolabrus; species Tautogolabrus adspersus. Next base: position 17,141,181 of record CM036553.1, read on the forward strand.
GTGTGTGTGTGTGTGTGTGTGTGTGTGTGTGTGTGTGTGTGTGTGTGTGTGTGTGTGTGTGTGTGTGTGTGTGTGTGTGTGTGTGTGTGTGTGTGTGTGTGTGTGTGTGTGTGTGTGTGTGTGTGTGTGTGTGTGTGTGTGTGTGTGTGTGCATTACTACCATTGTGTTATTCTGCTCACTCTTTCTAGCGTTCCATCCCCCGAGGCCCGCAGCAGCCTTAGACCAATTTTTGTTCTTTCTTTCTTGCTCTACAGTGACACACTATGCTCCATATTTCATGTCACTCTGACTAAACTGCTCTGCTGTTGAGATGTCCACTTTAAAGCTTGATGCACTCCTTGTGTATGGATTTGGCTGCCATGCCAGCAAAGCACTTTGCCTTGAGAGAGGAATTAAACCCCTGAGGTTTTTTCTAAGATAGATTAAATAGGGAGGGGAGCTGCGAAGGCTGGGCTCCTGGGAGGGGCGCTACCCAAATATAGAGAACCTGCCAAATGCCAACGGGTGTGGGCGAGGAGGCTTGCCCCTCTGATGTGTTTGTCTGCACAAGTGGGTGGGTGTTTGAATGCATTATGAGGATTTCTAGGATGTGTGTAATACAGTACATATGTCTTTTATTGTGACTGTGAGTTATGTGTGCAGAGAAGGTTACACAGCAGTAATATTTAGAAAACAAGCATAACAAAAGAATGTTTGTTAAGCTAAGTTGTTTAAATATTACATTTTGCTCTTGATTTGGTTTACTTCGCACTCACTCACCTCTGCTTTTCAGATGTTTTCCAGTTTTTCAGGGTGAGTGAAGCGACAAAGTGAAAGATGAAGAGAGAAACAGACGCAGGTATTACGCAGAAAAGGAACCTGGTATGGGAATTGCAAAAAAAAAAAAAAAAGCAGAAAAAAAAAAAAAGCAGTTGCAGAGACGAGCGAGAACCGGAGGAAGGTTTTGTTTGCTACGCATCACATGTTTGGTTACTCAAGCTAATGAGAAGCAATTAGACAGCAGCCAATTAACTCTGGCCATCAGACTGAGACCGAGGGAGATGAAAAAAGGAGGAGAAAGGAAGTGAGCGAGAGAGGAGGAAAGTGTAGAGGAAGGGGGGTAGAGGGAGGGTAATGACCTGGGAATCACAGGCGCTGTTATCTGCCAGAGATGTTCATGTGTGCGTTTGCATGCTAATGAGTTCTGTGTATGTGTGTGTGTTGGGGGGGTTCCAGCAGGGGGAGCTATGTAGGCCCATGTCACTGTAAGTGCTCTACATGACCATCTGGCTCGCACTGTCAGACTGGATGCTGAACTTACGCTTAACTCTTTCACTGCCAGCAGCTCCTTCATGTGCCTGGAAAAGGAAAAGTTACCACAGCCACACTATTCGTCTCACTAAGGACAGATATGAAAAAGGCATATTTATAACTGGCCAGTATGATGTTTAAACTCAGAGAATCTGAGATATGAATGATTGATGATGGACGGCTGTTTCGCTGTGTGGGTTTGAATCTTCTCACTGCACTGACCAGATTGTGTCTCAGCTTCAGGCTGTGGAGGGAAGAAAGCAAACGGTTAATTTCTCATTCTGACTGCTGATGCAGTGTTCCAGCTGAACCCCTTGGAGAGGATCTCGCTCTATCTCTCAAACACACACACCAGCACACACACACACACACCTACAAATACACACCATACAGAAGTGCTTGCCATTCTTCAGAGTAGCCTGCTGCCCTCTCTCTTTAATTAGGCTAATTGAAATGCGAGAATAACCGTTTTCTTGATTGCTCATTATTTTTGGGCAGTTTAAAATGAAAAGAATGCTTGAGTATGCAGAGGCCAAAAGAGGTGGGTCTGATTCCTCTGTCCTTGGTTGACCCTGTTGCCTGGTGCCAGATTAGTCTGTTCACTGCAGACCTGGTCCTGAGAGCCTTAGCTTCTGGCCTTGGTTTAGAGGTTAGATTCGCTGTAACCCAGAAACAGAAGAGCGTTGAGCGGGAGTAACACACACACGCTCACACACAAAGTTCAATACAGAGAAACGGTACCATGTAACAGCTGACAGGGGACGTGGTCTGTGAAGCAGCTGGTTCGACAACAGGGAAGTAGTCCGTATTGGCAAAGTATCAGAATGGGAAAGGCGGAAGACAGGTCAGAACCAGGCGGAGGGTCGGAAAAGCCAGTCCGTTCGGCAGACAAGCTTGGGAGCAGGCACAACACCACAGAGCAGAGACACAGAACCCGTGGAATCCACAGCTCCGTACTGATACACTCACACTGATAGATCTCCGCATAGAAACGCCAAACTGCCCGGGAGACACACAGTTTGTAAAAACTCGTTGTTTTTAAAGTGTTTTCATTCCTTTATTAGGGATCCTAATATTTACGTTGTTTTTTTTATATAATACATCCTTACTTGCTGTGCTCATTAAGATCTATCTTCTTTGAAAGAACTAACTACAATGAAAAATATCTTGAGAGAAAAGATGGCAATTATTTGGATTTTATAGTTTAACTCATGTCCCATTTGTTAACATGGAGAGGACAGTTCTTCTATCCGAAACTGGGGCCAGTAAGTAGGGGGAGCTCCAAATATTTTGGTTTCACTTTTGTTGAGCTGCCATGTCATCCATTGTTTTTACACAGTCAAGGGGTATAACCTGTGACAAGTAGGAAGCCCTAAGCTGACATATTTATACATTTTCTTTTACCCCAGTGTCCTGTGATGAGGAGTACATTTTGGCAGTTTTCTCCACATCTCAACTTATTTGTCTCTATCTCTGGATAAACATGCTGGTTTTCCCTTGACACAAGTTAATTTCAGCAGTTTTCTCAAGATCTCAAAGAAAAAAACTTGACTTATTGTGCTCCCACGGTAATACCAGCGTTATTATCCTGAGATAACAAGATAACGAAGTTAAGATCTTGATGAAACAATGAAAATGAACATGTTATCTCGGGAAAACAGAGTGTGGATGTTTATCTGTTTAGTACTTCTATAGAAAAGGTTTGAAAAAACACGGCAGAATACCACACCAAATACATCTCCCATGCATTGCTCTTTGAGGACTCGAAAAGAAGTATCTCCTCAATTCATACTTTAAGGCATGAGCAACAAAAAGGTTCTTCATTGAGATGTTGCCAGAAGCTACTCATAACAGGTTGCAACATGTAAGAAGTTGGTTTGTTTTTATGTACCACCTCTTTACAGGCAGATAGTCAATCATCGGATGGGACTTTCATGGGGTAATATGGCGGCAATGCCAAACCCTGGCCACCCACTGGATGTGCCCTGATCTTCTCTAAATGCTCCCTCCTTGAACCTTTAGCATTCTAGTCACCACCTTTCTTTTTTCAAGGAGGAGCGTCTCCTCTCAATCGCCAGTGGCCTTACTGTTGTTCATGCAAGACAGTCAAGTGGGATTTCCAGAAGTCCTTGAGACAAATTGTGAGAGACGCTTTGTGCTTAAGTGCTCCCGGCAGGTCTACAGGTGGTTCGGGCGGCTTTTCCTGTGTTCTTAGCAACTCTGGGAACCCCTGAGCAGGCCCTCTGTTGGCCCTCAGCTGTGACAGGAGCCTCCCCAGGGCAGCTTCAGCTTATGGAGAGCAGGGAGGGGGGGAGGGGGGGGAGAAAGAAGAGAAAGAAGAGAAACAGAGTGAGAGAGACGCAAGAGTACATCTGGAGCGGGAGGCTGGGGAGTTAAGTGTGTGTGTGTGTCTGACAGCTTGTGAAAATGTTCATATGTTTTGTGTCTCGCTGACAAGGCGGTGAGTCATTTCCTCAACACACTCCGACACACATATTAATGCACCCAACCAAGCATGCACACACTCATAAACGCATATATACAATCTTAAACACAGACACACACACACGCAGGTATCGACTAGACTGCTCATCATTAGCCCTGCAGACCAGTAGGCCTATACAGTAACATTCACCTCATGATGTGACATTTATCACATGTACACATTACACACAGACGCAGCAGTCGTTTGCCTTCGAGGAGCTGTGTGATTTCCTCATTAACTTCTCCAAATGTAATGAATCATTGAACCAAGTTTCTGTGGCTCTGTTAATTATGGCCCCGTTTCAGCAGCCCTCGCCATGGCAACCTAAAGTTCTGCCTGTCACTGCATGAGAGATGAGGGAATAAAGACATTTTCCCATTATGCTGCCACCCCAGCGTGCATATTTCTTCTCAAGACAGGCCTGCTGCGGTCGGAGCTGCTGGTGCTTTAGCCCCCTCTGCTGGAGAACAGCATAATAAACCTGGGTTGACATTACCTGTGCGGATGTTGACCGAGTAATGCCAGTCCAAACGTGATATGTTCTTGAACAACCAAAGTGTCTCGTGATTTTTTTTTTTTAAAGCATGTCTATACAGGCTTAAATATTTGTGTTTGAATCCTCAGTGCCTGAAATAGATTATCATCAGGCTGTTGTCGTGCTCATTAACTGTTTCCTCTTTGTTATTGTCGTCCAGGCAAACAAGCACTATTAAAGGGGGTGTTTGAATAGCATGTACAGTGCGGAATTAGCTTGAGCTAATGGATGACCAAACTGACCAAAATTAAAAGTGGAGTTAGTCAGAATCAGAAGCTGTCAAGAAATTCTGTTTGTGATGAAAATTGCAACGTCTTTTCCCCTCTATCGCCCCCTTGCAGAATGACTAAAGTATGAAAAAAAAAAAAAAAAAACGTGTTACCCTTCAGTTCCTTTCCTGATGTGACAGAAAAAAAGCCCTGGATGTACATTAAGCGTCTGTCTTGCGTCTAAAGTGGCCTCCAGGTGAGCCTGCCAAATCCAATATCTCGAGAGTGACCTCCACATCATTTGTTTCTTACTGTGCTGTTTATTTTTCATATTTTCTCAAAGTATGAATGAAGGTCAGATTCGTATCTCCCACCTGAAGAGACACACTTATTTGAAGTTGTGTGTGATCTCTCAGAATTTGCAGTGCACTAACCTTTTCTCTTTTAAGGGTTTGGTGAGACAAAATACAGTCTACACCTTAACAGAGCATAACACTGCAGGAAACTAGCACTCAGACTGTCCACTCGGTTTGTCATCCTCCATAAAGGTGCTCCTGTGCTGGTTTGAAACAAGATGAAGGATGACTTGTGAAAAAATATCCTTTTCCTACATAACAGAGCCAGGGGCCTTTATACCTCTTCTCTCTTAAGTGCATCCTCAGGTGTCATGAGGGGTTCATTCATGGGGAACTTACTTCAGCCTTTGTAATCAGTGCACTGGTGCCGTTGATGTATGCAACAAAAAAGGGACAGTGATAATTCCAGATGTTTTGAGACATCTAGAACTACACACTTAAAGGGAATGCTAAAGTTGTGCTGGAAGCTGGATGTATAAGCAAGAGTGGCAAACTTAAAGCATTACTTAAGTAATACATTGTAACACTGCCAGTTAACTTAAGAAGAATCTGAATACTTTTACCCCTAAAACTGACCAACTGGATTCAATCCAATTTAATGCCCATCAGCATCCTCAGTGAAATGTTTGATACCTGTTTTCAGTATACAGTAGGCCAACATTGGTTTCTCAAAATATTCATATCCTCCAGTACTTATTCAGAGGCATTGTAAGCTGCAAAGAGAAGGATTGTCGGAGCTCAGCTTAGACCGTCTTTGTGTTTACTTATCAGTCTGCTACAAGCAAGAAAACTGTCATCAGGTGGAGAAATTCCTTCCAGGATGACATCATTATCTCCATTACTCCTGTGGAAACAGACATTCCTACATGCCGCTGTCTGCTTGTATTTACTGCAAAAACTGTGTGTGTGTGTGTGTGTGTGTGTGTGTGTGTCCGTGTGAGTGTTAGCGTAACAATATACCAGGATTTCTCATTGCATTTCTCAAACAGTGTGTCATGGTTTGCTTGGCTGATGTAATGCTGCCTCTGACTCTGTGGTGGCATCATGGAGATAAAAAGCAGCGTTTGACCTGCACACATTTCTCTTGACACAGACACAAGGCCTTAAAGATGACTGTTGTGTGAGAGTGTGTGTGTGTGTGTGTGTGTGTGTAATAGCTGCCTGACAACTCAGTTCATGTAAAAACATCTGGAGGGCAGGACTTCAGGATTACAGAGGATGATGGCATAGTGATTCACAAATTCTGACACACACATACAAAAACAATGTATCTGAAGCCCCCCCACTCCCAAACACACACACATTCTTTCCATCATAAATTCAAAAATACTTTTCTTTGTGCGTAGCATTTTCAACTTTTATTTCCAAAAGACAGACAGTTTGCAAAAATATATATTTTTAGGGGCAAATGCAACATTTTGTCTACTTGTAAAGAAAGTGGAGACAAATCCTGAAAAAAAAGTGAACAAGGTTTAGCACAAAGGTAAGGTATAGCCAGCAGTTTCTTGAAGCTGTTTCTTTATATCAAGCTTCATGCAGTACAACAACTGATGATACAATATTACACATAAAGAGGATAATATGTTCACCAGAGGTTAACTTAAAGGAACAGTGACACGCTCAGAAATGTAACTGTGTGGTGTCAAAATGAGAATCTGATTAAGAAAAGCATTAACATGTCAAAAGTTAAGGACTAAGAGGGAGCTTGTTTTATCTGGACAAAGCTAACAGCTCTAGTAGTGAAAAAACTAAGAAACTGAGACAAGACGGAGCCGAAATGTTAAGGAATGGGAAACTAAAACAGTTAGCTTAGATATCTCTTAAATCTCTGTAGAGCTCCAGGAATTTGATGTTCCTCTGTTGGCATGATTAGGATCTTTAGCAATGGAGTTCTTGGAATGTGTGATAATGCTGCTAAGCTAGCAGTTCCTCCTTTCCTGACATATAGAGATGAAACTGATGCCCATCTTTCTATATCATTGTGCTTTCCACAGCAAAACCAGCACATTTCGAAGATATTTCAACTGTTCCTTTAAAGCTTGTAGACGGGGTAAACAAGTGTCTTTAAAGTCATTCTAACAAGTGGACTTACTCGCTGCTTTTGATGTTTTAGAGTCACAGTTTTGGCATCACATTTTACAATACAATAAGAGTCTATGTGAGCATTTTATTAGCAATGTGTCCGGATGCAAAAACAATAAAAACAGCTCAAAGAATAAAGCAGTCCTGTAATAAAATCTCAGCACCAATGGCTAGTTATATAATGTACCACACCAGCATTTTATATCTTTTTTTTAAACGTTAAAGCGCCTTCTGCTATATGGCTTTAATACAAGTGTTCTATGCATACTGTATATATTAAAACATTTGTCAAATCCTTCAAGAGAAAACACAACCTGTGTTGTTTAAAAAAAACTAAAACAAAGCTAAACTCCATCCTCCTCGGTTCACAGACCAGATCTTTGGCTAACAGCTACATGATGGTTTTTTCTTTACAGCATTGGTTTGATGTTTCAGAGATTTAGACATCTCACACAGGTTATAACGTCAATGAAATGAAGCATGGGATGTTACGTGATATTTCATCTCAAGTCTTAATGCGTTAACTACACCACCTCCACATAGTTGGCAGGGTAAAGCCCCTCCCATCCGTCGTCCTTCATCCCTCGACACCAGCCCTGGTCATCCTCATCCTCGACCTTCAAAAACTCTTCCCCTGTCGGGACAGACAGCCATTAGATTTTGACAGTAAAATATGAAATTCATTTTTTAATCAAGGTTGCAACTGAGATTCCCAATACTATCTTATAAACCAGTGTCCATTTAAACCTTTAACAGTTTGGGTTATACGTGGGTGAGTAAATCAATTTTATATATTTTCTATTTAAAGTTCAGGATGAAATTAAACACAAAAATGGATTTACACTTAAACTTGAGTAATAACAGATGGGAACTACGTTCTCCCTGAAGTCACGTGGTTCATATCAACGCTACAGAACTCTTCAGAGACAAGTGAAATGTCTGGACGGCTGCATGACTGTAAATGTTCATTCCAAAAAAGGGTCGCCTTATTTGTCTAGAAGTAGTAAAGTTTGCTGTGTCTGAAGTTAAAGTCGCACCGGACTATTCATAGATTAGTTCCTACATCTCAAACAGCAGCATGCAGCTGCAAATACCTGGAAAACACTTGAATGCAAATAGCTTAGTGGCATTAAATCCTTTTAACAACAATTTGAGTTCAATTTTTAGGCCAGCTTGCCAAGATCAGATTGCTATTTTTTTCCCCTCAAATTTGAGGTCAAAAATCCATAGAAACTCAATGTCCTCGCATCACAGAAGAGAAAGAAACTGATGTTAGAACAAAGGACCTGTTGTACTTTTGCTTTAAAGGAAGAATGTGTGATTTTTGATCCAGTAGATATCACCCTAGAGCACCAGCATGAAACCAAAACAAACTGCTGTTTGGCGACACCTCCACCATACGGAAGCCTCCGCTCTCCTCCAGCGACACACGTCCAACCCCCTCCGTTCATGTTTGCAGATAAGAGTTTAGCAAAAGCGGCAGACAATACTGTCCTTGTCCTGAGCTTGCTGGTGGCCTGCATTGCTGTGTTAGCAGGCTAATATTAGCACACTTTAGTTAGCTGGTAGCTTCACATTGCATATTGCAACGTGACTGACCGTTATCTAAAAACTCTTACCTGACATTATTATAAGCAGTGAGTTTATTCTTTTGTTTCTCTATTCCTTGACTAAAACAGTTTTTGTACACAAGGAGAGGAGTCGACCGTCCCGTCCATGTAAACATGATGTAAACACGGCTCTGACAACAACACAGCTGGCAGGACTCGCGCTTCTCACTGATTGTAGACAGTAATGACTCAGAGAGACATTTACAGAGTATATACTTGATTTATGTGTAAAATGTCGCACATTATGCCTTTAAAAAGACTTAAAGATTTTTTAAGTATTTTCTGATTGACTGTTTTTGCTCATAAAAAAGGCAAAACATTTGAGACAGACAAAAACTGTTTGTTTTTTTGCCACATGAAAGCACTTCTGCTGTAACCAGTTAAGGTAGGTACGCTTTATAAAGGTGTGTGTGTGCGTGTGTGCGTGTGTGTGCACATGCGTGTGTGTTTACCTGCTTTAAATGACAGCTCATCTGTCTCCTGGCCAACATAATCATACAGAGCTCGAACTCTCACTCCTCCAATCATCACACTACGTGAGGAAACAGACAAGAAAGACACAACAAAGAGACAGATGGATGTTTAATCAGCGAGCATTGATCTTTGTAAGAAGACAAACTTGAATAGAACATCTCTCCTGTGGGGTAAATATTCTCACCTCCTCTCTATTGTTCCTTTCTTCTCTATGACTTTCTTGGTTTCTTTCCCCTTCTTGATTTTCTTTTCAGGCGTCCATTCCTAAAAAAAAAGAACATTTGAATGAATAAATCGGATATTTAGAATCAAGATTTAGCAATGTTTAAAAAGAGAGAAAAAACTGAAAACCTGGAAGTGAGGCCAGTCTGTGGGCATTCCAGGCCCATGAGTGTTCTTCCACCAGCGGAGATCCTCGTGCTCGTCGATGGCCATCAGTGTGTTGTGGAGCTCGTCATACACGGCCCTCACACTTATAGAGAGGAGGGGGGAAAACAAAACAACACAAAATAAGATGAGGAGAGGGGTAAGAAAGATGGCAGGTCTCAAAGGCAGTTAAAGCTACAAAGCAATACAATTAAGGGAAATGAAATAAAAGATCAAACTTCAACAAGATGATGAGATCAATACAAATTAAAGAAGACGAGGGGGACGACATCACATCACAGGCACTAAAAACAAAATGAAGATAAAAAGGAAGAGTAAAAGATTGATGGTTAAATAAATATATAAAAGCAACAGAAGGACAGATAACCTAAATATTAAAAGGAGTAGGTTAGCGCTACTGCCTTATAAAAAGAAGATTCCTGGTCCGAGTCCCCGGTCGGACAGAGGCCTTTCTGCATGGAGTAGGCATGTTCTCCCCGTGCATGTGTGCGTTCTCTCAGAGTACTCTGGCTTCCTCCCATAGTCCAAACACAAGCTATTTGAGTTAATAGGTGTTTTTTAATTGCCTATAGGTGTGAATGTGATTGTGACTGGATGTACGTCTGTGTATGTAAGACCTGTGATTGACTGGCGACCTGTCCAGGGTCTTCTCTGCCCCCCGCCCAATGACAGCTGGGATCGGCAAGCCCACAGCGACCCCAATCAGGACAAGTGGTATAGATACTGTATGGATGGATACTAAGATTCAAATACACAAGCTGGGGAAACTCCTAATGAAGAATCTGTTCCACCTGTTTAATCACACACTGGGTGTCAGAGGACTTGAGTGTTCAACCTCTTTCCATGCAAAGCTGTTTGATTCACCTCTCATTGTTGGTAATGTCCAAATGTTTATGGATGGAGTGAAAAGCCTGTTTGAGGAAGACGATTCTCTTGCGCTCCTCATCCTGTGATTGGTCGAAGATGGACTCCATCTCCTCCATGTAGCGTGGAGCGTAACGGTTCACCTCCTCAAGGACTTTCTCATAGCGGCCACGGACCTGTGAGTATTGAGACACGTTTCTTCACACACTGCTCAGGGACTCGCAGGTCTCTTTAAATATTCAAGCTAACACAAAGTCACCAAGGCGTGTTTGGTACTCATACCACATTTTAACCTAAACTCCCTCAACCCAAGAAAAAGTTTGAAAAACAAAAGACGTACATTTTTGTCATAAAGAACTAAAGTAAAGAAAAAGTTGTCCATTGACGGTTTGACACTTTCATCATGATTCAGTTATAAGCTGCAGACTGTCCTCCTATTGTTTCTTCTTCTTGGAAATTTACTCCCAAACTCATAAAATATTTAACTTTTGTTTCTCTCTCTCCAAAAATATATTGTTTACATTGATTTTTCTACCAAGCAGCCCTGCTGTTTTCTGCCTTTGTGGGCATCTTTAGTTTCTTGTTTTTTTTCTCTTTCAATCTGTGAAAAAGTCTGTTCGTTGAGATACAAACAAGTATGAGACAATTTTAAAAAACTGACACATTTTCACAGATTGAAAGTGAAAGAAACAAGAAACCAAAGAAGCCCACTGAGGCAGAATATAGTAAGGCTGCTAGGTAGCATAAATCTGGAAACATGTGGAACAGATCGACATGGATCAACAGTTCCAGTTGAGAATGACGAATATCCGAGTAAAATAAGATTCAGATGAGTATGTATCGTACCTTCTCAGCCTCCTGCTGAGCCAGCTCCCTCTCCTCCTGGATTCTCTTCTGTTTGTCGATGGCGACGTCTGGGTTTCCCTGAGCGTGTGCCTCTCGCTCCCTGGCTGCCTGCTCCTTCCGGCTCACTTTGTGGTACGCCCTCCTGGCTTTATCCAGCTGTGGACGAACGAAACGTAAACTTTAATCCAGAGATGTGGATGGAGGATTACCTTTGAGGACAAATAGGCCACAAAGAGTGGTCCCTCTGTTATATGTACAGCTTTTTTTATTAAACTGAGTTGTGCTTGACTTTGAAAATCATTCAGCAGATACTCAGAATAAAACAGTGCTGCTTTATGTCTCTGTGGTCTAAATATAGATCTTGAATTGAGGCCATTTACTTAATGAGTGTCCATTTGTGCCCCTTTCACATGATAAAGTATTGATTCCCTTTGGGACCCAAGTACATTTCTGATGCAAATATGTCATGTTGCTGTCAATGGAGGTCCTCTTGTCCTCAGCTGCTCTTACATCACTGAAAAGCAAAGATTCATTCTTTTGAACACATTAGAGCAACCTTTGAGAAGATGGTTTATGTTTAGGTCCTGCGTTTGTGGCATCCATGTAGGACAGTGACCTTTCCATCAAATGAATCCAACACAAGAGGGGCCTTTCACAAACCAAAAAACGATCAAATCTGAAGTTCTCTCTTTTGATTTCTGATTATTTTCTCTAAGAGGAAAAAGAGGGCTAGGCAAAGGAAATGCTGCAGCCAAAAATATGTGATCAAAATACATTTCTTTATCTTCGAGTTGAACGCCTATCCTGAAGTGAAGCCTTGATTCATCTATTTGAAATCATTTCAGACTAAAGCTTTAGATCAAAAGTTGACTGAACTCCTGTAAAGAAAACAAAAGGCTTTTTGCTCTTGAATAAGGCTGACCTTTTTCAGACGTTTTGCCCACGGCTTCTGAGCCCGTATGAAGCCTGTTTCAACATCCTGGGTCTCCTTAAAACCTCCAAATAACTTCTTGTGAAAGGTGTCCTTCTGCCAGGTTCTGACCCTGTCTCCATCCTCTGACACCAGGGAGCGACAGATGGACGCGTGCAAGGACGCCAGCCGGTCAGCAGAAGACAGAAAACACTGCCAAGCCTTCATAAGAGATCCATAAAGAGGACCTAAAGGAGACGAGAGAAGAAGAGCAAAATCCTGAAATGTTCTGATGTACTTTGTTCTATAGATATATGACTAAAACAGATGATCATAACTCAATGGTACATTTAAAAACCTCTTGTCACAAACAGTACATTTTATGACTTTAAGACGAGCTGGACAGGCAGGTTCAGTACTTACTGGAGTCCACTACTGGCTTCCACTTGTTGCTCCATTCACTGAGCTGCTGGGCGTACTGCCGCTCCACGCGAGCCCTCTCTTGGAAACACGCCACAATGTCATTACAGGCCTGGAAGGCATCTTCTGTCCGCTTCACAGTGCGCTGATAGTTCCCAGGCTGCCAGGACACAAAGAGAGAGGAAGATCTGCTGTTAACACAAAACAAACAGAGCGAGGCTGGAGGCTCAGCAGAGTGCTTTAAACCTTCGTACCAATATCAAAGAACCATTTTTCGGGGGACTGAAAAGGGTAAAATGACCGAAATTCTTGCCAGTATTCAAAAGAGTTTTTTAGTTTTTTATTTGAAGTGTTTTTCAGTGCCAGAGAATACAAAACGGTGCATCTGCTCACAGTTTGTTCCTGGCAGACAGCAGCATGTATGATATTGACAAACTCATTCAAAACTTAAACAGTACAAGCCAGCAAAACTATCCTACCAATAGTATTATAACACCTACTACTTCTGATGATACTTCAAATAGAAGTTTGTGATACACATTTCTTAAAAATATCACAAGCTGTAGTGCTTTCATTCATTTCAGTAAGGCACGGCAAAGTTATTATATAACCTATAAGATAATATGTGCATTCACCATTTATACAACCTAAACATGTGTGCACAATTAAGTATGCAAATACGTGTGCACACATGCACAAACATGTGTGACCATGCAAAAGCTCAAATACATGTACACAGAGGGATAAGAAAAAAAAGAAAGACGATTTAGATAAAAAGAAGTTTAATAAATAGTCATTGATTAAAAGAAAACAGTTATTGATTTAAAGTAAAAAGAGACTGTGGTTCTACAAATCTGTAAGTACACAAAGCAAAGCATAGCAGTAATCTATAGTGGGTTAGGGTTAGGGTATAACTACTTCTATTTACTACTACTAAGACTCGTATAGGATATTAAGGAAATACCACCACCTCAACTACTTGTGGACAGTTATTCATCAAAGCAGCGGTTCTCAACTGGTCTATCCGCAACACCCACTGACACCTCCTAAATAACAAATTGCAACCCAATGGTTTAAATTTTGAAACATTTTAAATGTATTTAATGTCAATGAAAATGACATGAAAAATGATAAGCAGCGTGTATCGTTTATGATGCTGATTCAGTGTTGATGGCATCATGCTTTCATGTGTCAGCACTTCACTGCGCACAACACACTGAGGTTTCTCTACTTTTTGTCCTCAATGTAAGAAAAATCATGTTTTTGGTGACATATTTGCATTGTGTAGATGACCAGCTTTAAAGTGACATTACCGCCACATACCATAAACATATGAATAAACTTACTTTTTTTTGCCACAACTTTTTCCCCCCCCTGTCACACATCAGCGACCCACTAAAAACCACTTTGTGACCCATTGGTTGATATCCATTGGCCTTAAACTACAGTAGCAATGTGCAGTAACAAGTATTAGATAACATGTAATAATTGAATGTTCAATAACAGCTAATAAAATTCCACCTGAGAAGATCAATAACAATACTTTCTGTCTTTTTTTGTATAAATCACACAAAAAACTGCACTCAAAAAAAGAGAATATGCCATTGTATCTGATTGTATGTGTTGCTTCTTCTTGGGCAGGTGCAGTAACTTTCTTGAGCCTCACCTTGTTACCTGTTTGTAGTATGCTAGGCTAAGCTAACTGGCAGCTAGTTTCAATGGCTTATTAGCACGAGAGGTAAATTGATTGATAGGACTTCACTGTCAGAGAAAAGTTGTGTCCAAAATCACACGCTCATTTCCCCCTCATTACCCCCTACTCCATATTCCCTACTCCCGACATAGGGAGTTCTGTTAGTGGGCTTTATAGTGCATTCAATGGGTACAATAAGAAAAACGTTTCAGACATTACTGTAACCCTTCAATAAGGAAATAATAAGTACTGAATTTTAATATAGCATAAAATATGTTTTTGCTCCAAACTAATTTATTTGTGTTTACTCTGCTCTCTTTCCTGTCTTCATCATAAGGAAAAACTAACTTTAGTCCTTTACACTTTATTGAAAAGACTCCTAGCTTTAGCTAAAACTGCCTCCTTTTTTGTCTTTCTGTGGTGTTTTTTTACGCTGGTCGCTCCTTCGGCTCCATATTAATTTTTAGGACGTATCTGTCTACCTAAAAAGGAACAAAATGTCTAACCAGTTCTTAAACGCTCTGGTCCATTCAGATGTCGTTGAGCTATTCTTAATGTTTACACCCCAGCTGTTTTTCACATGTGAAATGTCGATTATAAGGACTGCTACCTGTTAAACAGTAAACTGTTGGTCTGTAGCACCTTCTCTGTAGGTCATACTAAAGCCCATCTTGCATCCTCATCTTTCACAGCTGTGACACCTCTGCAGCCATCTAAGGTCAACCCCCACGTGCCACCACTGACATTTTACTGGCATTACGTTTCCTGTGGTAAACTTTAATACCAGCTGCAGAGCGGGGTGTGGTCAGCGAACATGACAAGCCCTGGCCGTAAAAAAAAAAAAAGAAGCCTAGACGGCTAAGAGGGGGTGAGAGAGCAGTAGAGGAAGGCCCTGAGTATAATAACATATCTGAAGCAAGTGTGTTGTTTGTAGATGTGGTATTTGGAAATCTCCTCAATTTTCCTGGCAGCTGCCGTCAGCTCCTACTCAGCAATCCCTCCTACTCTCTTTTTCTCTTCTGTCAGACCCGATCTGTTAGACGATGATACATTTAGACAGCTGCTTGAACATTTGAGAGAGACGTTATAAATATATTTAGATCCTAAAATTTTTAATGTGTCCAGACAAAAAAATCATTTTAATAAAGCCAATAAAGACTCCAGCCTCAGCTGCACATTCTGCTGATATGACAGGTTGATAAGATGCCACTTCATCAAACTCAGAAACACAAATCTGACTTGAAAGTAAAACAGTTCCCGCTTGGATTCAAGTTCAGTCTTATAAAGTACAGACAATAGAGTTCTGTAACTTTTAGTAAACCTAAAAAAAAATGGTTCACTTAAATGTGTCATTTTGCTGTTCAGCCCGGCATGTCTCTGTGTAGGCATGAGCAGATGATATCTCGCTGGTTTTGATTGACATCCTGCTCCACACATTTGCAGCGCATGTCACTTGTGATCTGAGTCAGAATTAAAGGAGAACACAAAGACCAACAGGAAATAAGCCAAGGAGCTGGTGTCCTTAAATGTTTTAAAATCTAAAATGAAAGACTTGGAAGTAGATTCTATAGGATGTCGATGTGTTTTGCTTGACTGCTTGAACTACTGACTGCCAGATGTGACTCATAGATGCTTTTCTTTTAATGCAAGTTTTGTAAATTGTACTTTGTCTCCCTTTGTGTCTCTGTCTGTAACTTTGTGTTTTTGTTGCTGGCTGTCTTGGCCAGGTCTCCCTTGGAATAGAGGTTCTTAATCTCAATGGTACCAACGTGGTTAAATAAAGGTTAAATTAAAAAAAATACAAAATGAGCCATATAACTACAGAGCACCAACAATGACATGATCACTACATCACTAAATTACCCCCACCAACAATGACAATATTTAAAATTTGTATTGATTCTGAATCATAATACTTAAAAAAAAATGCTACTATTAACTGAAGGGCCTTTCTGTTAAGTGTTAAGTGTTACATGTGTGCATTTTGAAAAAGGATTGTATGTCATGTGTATATCTAGGGGTTGCACTCACAAAAAGAGAAGTATTAGATTATAGATATAGGAGGAACTTAATTTCCTTTGTATGTACTGTAGGTGGTCACTTATCTCATTTTACAGATTCTACATGAAAATGTAAAGAGTTTGGTATGAGAAGTGTTCAGATGTGTTTCGTGATACGTTTGTAGTCTCGAGTAGTGTTTTTTTTAAAGCTAATTGACAGGCTGTTCGATCCTAACTGCACTCTTAATTCGTAGCTCATTAAGCGCCGGTGCATCTGAAAGGTCAAGCAATTAAGGGCAACCTTGTTGTTAGTACTACCAGACGTTCTGGGATAATTGTACAGTTTGTTTTCAGCCTCAGGTAGCTCCGGTTGGATTAATCTGCGTGGCATCATGAACAAATATAAATGGATAATTAATTTTTAACTTTTTTGTCATTCAATATGACATATAGTTTTCTGAACGTTTGTAGTTTTAGCTGCTTGTGTTTCAGCTTATAGTAAATGCATTTTAATGAAAGTAGTAGTTTTACTTTCCATTGTAGTCATATTTTCAGTCGTCTCATGATTGAGACGTGTGAATACAACGTGTTAATGTGCTTTTAATGAAACACTGAATGTGTGTAAATGCTTTAATCAGAATCAGTGTGTGCACTTCTCATCAGTGCCACCTCTGTTTCTCGCTCCCCTCTTCCTCCTCACTTTCTCTCTGCCTCTGTTGTGGTTCGTCTGAGAATTAAACAGAAACAGCTGAGGAATCCACTTTGAGGCCAATGGCAACGCTGCTGAGACCCAGTTGGCCAATCTCTGAGGCAGAAGCAAATCCTTTACGAGTGAATCTGTCCAAGCAGCAAAATTCAACAGAAGAAAATGGCCACGATCCTACTTTGAAAAAAATCCCATTTTGCATATATTTAAATGATCCTATGCAGACTGTAGAGCATGTTACAGTGCACAGAGAGGGGGATGGGGAAACTCTAGACGTAATCCAGCATCAGTGATAATAATATTAGCAGATATCAAGCTAAAAATAGTTTAGATTAACTAACTGAGGTGTTACCTGCAGAATTGGGATGAGTGGTGGTAAAGGAAGTTATAGTCAGAGTAGAGGAAAGCATGGCAGGGGGATGACACAGGCACTGGCATGGAAACACATCCAGCACAACAGGAGGCCGCCCAAATTACAGGAGGGAGGGGAGAGATAAAAGTGGGGCAACTCGTCGAGGCCAACAGGAGACAAAGCCAACATCAAAGTGGCAGCACACTCCAATTTGACACACCTAATGTTGGAAGTGTTTAGGGCTTGAAGACAAAGAGGTTACACACGAGTAAGAGTGCAGAGACATTCAAAGAAAGGAAAATAAAAACAGCATGATGTCTGCTACTGGTGCTGAATTATAACGTAAAGTTGAAATAAGAATTCAGTTTAAGATGTTTCAATACAATAGTACTGCTGAAGCCGTAACCAGTTTAAGTTTCACTCTCATTGTCATTTTAAAAATGACACGACACAATACTATATAATATAATATGACACGATACACTACGTTACAACACAATACGATACAACGCGATACGATACAACATGATACGATACAACATGAAACGATACAACACGATGCGATACAACACGGTACGATATACTTTTTTGTCCCCTTGGGGAAATTTGTCTTGAAATGGTTGAGATTCTTTTTTTGAATGAAAAAGTTCAGACATTTTTATAAAACCTTTTTTTTTCTGCCTATGTTTTTTCCTCAGTTCTCACGTCTTTCATTTCTCTATTTTTATCTGCCTTTTGTTTTCTTCTCTATCTTTAGCACCAGTCTACTTTTGTGTAGCAAACACAGAAAATGACACTTCCAGTCGTACAGCATGTCTTTAGGGTGCTTTTGCATTCATAAATAAAAGCACAGCCTTGGACACAGTGATATGTAGCCTGAACGACAAAACAGTTTGGTCTGTCTTGACAGGAAGGTCATTAATCCTGAGGAGAGCAAGGTGAAAAGCTATCAGCCTTTCTCTAAGACAAACAGACGCACGCACGCACGCACGCACGCACGCACGCACACACACACACACACACACACACACACACACACACACACACACACACACACACACACACACACACACACACACACACACAAAGTCTTACCATCCAGAAGCTGCGATTGTTGGCATCTTCAGGACTGTTGTCTGATGGTAGCGTCGACATCCTGTTCTCTGAGAGAGTAAGAAGTATAGGATTAATTCAGGGAATGATATCACTCCACCTTTTAATCTGAACACTGACCTTTCTGTAATTACCCTCTTTGTGGTGGTAATAAGGCTTTGGGGGTTGTCGCTACAGAATGAGCAATGTAATGTTACATAGGTCAGATGTTTCTAAAACGACCTGAACTTGAGGGACTATCCAAGCCCTGACATTATGTTTCCAGTCAGCAGAAGACATCGTATGAGAATGTAGACTTTGTGACTTAGTTCAGAAATTCAACATGATTTGAATAACATACATTTTGGAGAGCTTAAAATTCAGTCACAAACACTTCATCCATATAGATGCAAAGATCCTTATGGGAGTCAGGAGGGACCACATCCTCTACTCTTTGTAGACATGCTCTGCAGCTTGTCTGATGAAAACATGCGCCCGTATTTGAAGTTAAACAGTGTGCAATTATTAGTTCAACTATTTTTATTTTTTTAAATGAAGGGCCTTTAGCAGGCTGTTACACTTTTACTATAAGAAGTGGTAGATTTAAAACTTTTGGACCTTTGTTATTCATCCATTAGCCTACTTTAAGCTTACATTTCATTGTACCAGCTTTGCCTACTCTTACTTACTCTCTGCTTACTTCATATCATTATCCACATTCAGTTGATGATTTCAACTGGTTATCAATGAGGATTTGTCAGCGAAATATCTCGACTGGTTATTCATCATTTTTTACTCTTTTAAAATCTAACTTTTTCAAATGTTTAATCAATCGTAGGCTAACTATTTCAACATTTTTTAAGGTTATTTCAAAAGGTTTTGCAACTGGTCTGTTCTTAAATGTTTAATCTTCTTTTAACTAATCATTTCTAAAGGTTATCAATAACTTTAAACCTACTAATTTCACTTGTTTACTTTTAGCTGAGCAATTCAACCAAAACGTTCAACTGGTTTTGTTCAGGTTTAAGCTAACCATGTCAGATTTTAGCTATTTCATCTATTGTTTCTACATTCAGCCTTATCCACTGCTTAGTCAAGTTTAAGCTTAATTTTTGTTTGATCTTTTTTAACTTTTTAACCATTACCTACTTTAAGGTATCTTTGTTCATCTTTGACTGTAGATTAAGCCAAATATTTCAACTGCTTAATCTAGTTATCGCTAACCTTTTCAGCTAACTTTTTCAGCTGTATGTATTTTATCCATGTAGGCTAACCATTATTTTTAGCTAATTGTTGCTTCTCAGCTGGCTTTTAGAGCACTTTTAGTATTGAGGTGTCACAGCTGAGACAAAATCTGGACATTTTCATTCAAATTATAATTTGTATTTATTTTATCTGTTAATCTTTGCATATCCATTGGCTATCAAGTAGCCCCTGGGTCTCTGGTTGGGAATCATTGCTCTGATACTGGAGGGCCTCTGAAATGATAGCATTCAATATCGCCTGAAGTAAGTCACTGGCGCACTATTGTAAGCACTTGTGTGAAGATATACTGCACGTGTAATGTGTCAGTGTCTGAATCGTATAATGGCAGCCCTATAAACCCATTAGGGAGCCACAGTTGCTGCTGTAGGTTGACGTGTACAGTAAATCTGAACCAGGTGGTGTACAGTAAACCTGGGCAGCGTCTCTCATGCTGTAACATCAGTGAGCATGGCGTATCTACTCCCAGCAATCCCAGCTTTGAAACATGAGCTATCCTAAAATAAACTGAGGGTAAAGGTCAACACATCCTATCATTTGCACTCACTTTTCATCCAATGTTGATGGCCTTGTCTGCCTTCTTATTATAATCAAAAGAAACACAGGCACACAAGCTCATTAGCTCTTTCAAACAAGAGGAACAGAGGTGACAGAAATATGTTAAATGTTGTTTCTTACTCGAAATCAAGTGATCCAGTTCAGCAAGTGTCCGTTTTTTTTATATTACGTAATGTTCATGTGGTTGCTCTATCAAAACAGAAAAAAATCTAGGGTAATATTTAAGCATCCAGCAGTTTTGCCTTCTGCTATGTCTAATTCCTTGTTGCACCCAAAGTTGAACTCCACCCAGACTCATGCCTTCAAATCTCACTAGTTTTTTCCTCCCTGCAGCCATCGCTTGCTTGGCTCACACAATTAGATTCAATGATTTTCCTCTAAGTTCGGCTGCTGTTCACGGGGCATCACATGCTCCTCAGAGAACATAATGACATGCCTCTCTCCTCTGCTTGCTCCTTCCGTCTGACAGGTCACACAACCCTGAGGTCTGCAATGGTTGGGAAAAATAATGAACTGCCACCCCTTAAACCTTTGACCTCGACTTCCTGTCCCCTTGCTAGTTGCCTTTCTTGCTGGGTAGATCTCTGTCATGTAGTTTTCTCATTACTGTGAGGTTGGGGAGATCTGTTGTCCATGCCCTTAACGAAAATAATTCAGTTCAATTTGCAAGTTTAACTTAGTTATCTCCAAACTTTTAAACCAGCCCAAATCGTATTAAGTATTTACCCTGTTAGTACAAACGCTAACCTTGGATCTACTATCTTAGCTGTGTGATCTACTTGCATGCCTCTATATGATTTTCTGCTCTATTTTAAGCATTATGCTGTAGTTTATGCACTTTATGCTGTAGTAAGAGAAAGCTTTTGTAACCTCCTTATCTACTGGAGTGCATATGGCCCTGTAGGCTTTCAAAATTGATTTCATAGACTTTATAATCAATTGAAACTGTTTCTAAACAGCTGGGTTTGGCCTCGATTTTGCCGTACTCTTAATTTGACAATAACCTATGTCTGAAATTGTTATAATAAAAGCCTGAGTCAAAGTTTCATTCGGTTTTCTGCGTCCTCTGTGATATTTTGGGTGTATATGTTGATTTTTCATAAATTTCCGTTGAGGTATAAAGTTACAATCAAATGAGTACACCATAGAGCATACTGTACTATATCTTACCACCTACCAGCACAGATCTAATTCCACCATGAGTCCTCCAGACTTTTTATGACCTCCTGGCAGCTCAGACAGGAAATTAGTTCCACCAGTTTTCAAAAGTCCTCAAGCGTTCTACTTCCAGTCCTTTCCAAATCTAAATCTCTGTCTTTACATGTAAAAACTTTCTAGAAACTTGACAAAAGTGAAGCTCAGTTTAGTCAAAAGAGCTTCCAACCCAGCAACTCTTTCACCCCAGTATCCCGCTCCCACTCTGGCACACACGCTCACTCCTCCCCCTGTCCCCGTTTCATCTGTCACACATAACTCCCCACGCACACACATTGCATAGAGGAAATATATAGTAACAAATGAACACACAGAGCAGAAATAGGAGCTCGATCACTCCTTTAGATCACTGTGACATGCCACTGAAAGGCTAACAAGCAGCTTGCAGATCCTTACCTCTCTAAAAGTTGGGGCCCTCTCTGCTTAAACCCCTTTTTCTTCTTGTTCCACAGGTCAAACTTTTTTTTTCCTTAGTTGAATCTTTGTACAGACTTTCAGGCTCTTTTTCCTCCACGTCTTGTCTTCTTTGTACTTCTCCAACTATGATTTTCCACTCGCTCTAGACAGTGCTGCTCCTGCTCTTCCCCTTTCTTTGGCCCACTGTTTGTGTCAGATGAGTTGGCTTCTTTTTTTTTTCCTCCCTCCTTCTCACCCTCCTCTTCCTCCCTCCCTCTCTTTTCCTCTCTCTCCCTCCAAAACAGCTGCAGGGGACTTCTTCTTCTTCTCTTGTTCTTTGTATTGCACCACTTGTTACTTTTTTTCCTCCCTTTTTTCCTTCTCTCAATCACCCTACTCTCCTCCCTCAAAGAAGTGTCAATGAAGTGGGCTAGTGGTTTTTTTGGTGTTGGTGTGTGTGTGTGTGTGTGTGCACTTCTAGGTGAGTCTGACTAAAGCGGAGTCACTCATCCAGACTGTGTGTGTATATAACTGTGTTTGTGAGTTAATTGGTCCATTAACTGTGTTTCACTCTTTGTCAAAGAAGCACAAAGCAACATGACCAGATAAGGAAAACTGCATCCCTCTGAACTGGTTTTTATACCCCCTCTTTCCTCCACTACACGTTCCCTCGGGATCGTTTGGTAGGCCTGCCTCCACAGCTGGAGGATACATCCGGTGTGTGTGTGTGTGTGTGTGTGTGTGTGTGTGTGTGTGTGTGTGTGTGTGTGTGTGTGTGTGTGTGTGTGTGTGTGTGTGTGTGTGTGTGTGTGTGTGTGTGTGTGTGTGTGTGTGTGTGTGTGTGTGTGTGTGTGTGTGTGTGTGTGTGTGTGTGTGTGTGTGTGTGTGTGTGTGTGTGTGTGTGTGTGTGTGTGTGTGTGTGTGTGTGTGTGTGTGTGTGTGTGTGTGTGTGTGTGTGTGTGTGTGTGTGTGTGTGTGTGTGTGTGTGTGTGTGTGTGTGTGTGTGTGTGTGTGTGTGTGTGTGTGTGTGTGTGTGTGTGTGTGTGTGTGTGTGTGTGTGTGTGTGTGTGTGTGTGTGTGTGTGTGTGTGTGTGTGTGTGTGTGTGTGTGTGTGTGTGTGTGTGTGTGTGTGTGTGTGTGTGTGTGTGTGTGTGTGTGTGTGTGTGTGTGTGTGTGTGTGTGTGTGTGTGTGAGTGTGTGTGTGTGTGTGTGTGTGGCAGAGATTCTTTGAAGTCAAAGCCCCCTGAAGAAGAACTGTTCCCACTCTTGCTTCATGCTATGCTGAACTTGTGAAACTGAAGTCTTGCCACAACATGCCATGTAAACACACAGCTGTTGTACACTGAAATGTTTACGCCCATATACAAGCTGCTCCGAGCATATAGTCATCCTGCTGTAATGATCCTGTCATCAAACCTGGCTGGATAGTAGTCAGATATCATGATAACACTGATATTAGAATAATGATAGACAGAAGAAACAGAAGATGTCAAGAGGTGGGGGGAAGATCCATGTTAGGTGATTAATGCTGTTGTAAAGGTAAAGGGAACAACAAAGAGTGGCCGTCTTCTTCTTCTGCAGATTTGTTATATTAAGACTCTGATATGTTTTGGTGGGGAAATAAATTTAGCTTTTTTTAATCTCTTGATTTAAATCTGTCTTTTTTCTTAGTATGATCTTACAAACTATTTTATATTTATTTTTCTCCTTTGAATTATTTTGCTTCTTTTTTTTTTTTTACTTTAGGTTGGACAAATCAAGGACTTTGAAGTTTACAATTTGTTGATTTGGTGATTGTGGCAATCACCAAATCATGGCTGAAGACCTCTTTTCAAATAAAGCAATCTATTTATGAAGACAGCAGTTGGCTGTCCTATCCTTTATAATAATGTAATGATAGACTATATGAGAATAACAGTCACAGGGAACATTTTCTGCTTTGTGTACTTTTAAACACATTTTCTGAAACATACATACTCGTGAGTACTCGTGCTCGTAGTGTAGTTATACATTAATTTAAGAAAATAATCAAAATGCTCCCTCCAGCACTGGTTAGTACTGTATCTGTAAAGACGGGTTGAATGCAAGATTTAAGAGAGACTGAGTCGCAATGTGTGAAATTAAACTCTTCAGTTGAATCTTTTGTATTTTGTAATTTAAAAATACTTACAAAAATAGTTTACATGTCTGCTTCCAAAATCTTTCATCCTACGTGTGATATTCATTTACTTTACTCAAATTATTCATTATTGAAGCATTGGTACATCAGAGCTCAAAATATCCGGTTTAATAATCAATACTCAGTCAACTTTTATGTTTCATGTCTCCCATCCTTTATCTTGCAGGCATGATGTTAATACACTGTTTCTTGTTTTGTCCTTTTGTAAAAACTGTTCCTAGAAGCATTTCAAGCCGTGTCTTTGCTTCCCTCTAGTGTTCACATATAAAACTGCCTTTACATTTGAAATTGTCACTGGAAACAGTGCTTTGTAGTTACAGCACTACAGTAGGGATCACCTACCCTCCCCTAGGACCAACACAAAAACAAAACAAGTGGTATACTATCAAAATATAACAAAAAGTGTGTTGTCATTAGAACCTTTTAATTAGAGGTATAGCTGACCAAGTAGTCTAATATGTTTGAGTGAGGAAAAATATATTTTGACAAAGTTTTATCTGCAGAACTTTGAATAAACTACAATTGTGTTAGGATTTTAGTTTATTTGTGCAAATCTACTTTAGAATACCGCAGTTGTACTTCTACAGAATTACTCCAGTCCAGTAGGGGGCGGAATTGAGTTATAAGTTGGCTCACTGCCGCCGCCATCTAAATACGAGGGAGCAAGTCCAGCATCAGTCAGTTGGATGCTGTCGTCCTCAAGTGTAACATCGACTGTTGAATTGGTAAGATAACTTGACTAGTACCACTAGTCAGTAGTTTTATAAAGTTTAATAAGAAAGGTAACATTGTAGTGTGATTACTGAAACGTAAAGTGTAGCCTAATAACATACCGCCTTTCTGTTTTCTGAATGGTTAACGTTTACCTACACGGCTGCTGTTTTACGTTACACCTCGATTCACTTAAAAACTAGCAAATTGTTAATATTTGTAACCTGTCTCGTTTATGGAAATGTAAGTAGTTTGTGTTGGATGAATTTTAATCCGAACTTAACACAGTGACATGTGGGTATAGCTCTAACTTGTCCCTCACTGGACTCCGTTTGCAATTTTGCTCTTACCGCATCATTAAAGGGATCCTATTTTTGAATTCTATTTGGTTGTTGGCTACTTCATCAGTTTACCATTGCATACACATTTAATTAAATTCATCGCATGAGACTGCAACACCATGGGCCTGTGACCACGTGGTTAGCTTAGCTAGCGACGTTAGCATGTTAGCTATCAGTGTCATGATCTAGGCTACTGACGAGTCATCTTAAATGAACAACAAAGCAGTAGTTGCTGTAGATGCATCTTAAGACTGCCGTGTTGCTTTTTGTTTATGATCTATCTGAACATTGTTAAGGTAGCTGCCCTCTCCCCTGATGACTGGCACTGGGCTCTGACTCTTTGTGGAGATAACGTGCATCTTTGGCCCTGACAAGCCAGAGTTTCTGAGGAGAAAACTAACAAACTGCAGTGGTTATGTGGTTGTCTTGACAACATAGTAACCCAATCTTTGTCCTTTCAGGTGACGCTGAAGAAGTGAGACATCCATGACTGAACTCTGAATTAGTTAACAAGGTATGTTTTGGACCTATGCAGCCTTAGAATCAAAGTTAGTATCTAACAGCAACTCAGACCTCCACCACCTGAGGGTCTTCCCTAAAGTGAATACCTAAAAAATATAACCCTTTTGTTGGGAGACAAATGTGTAAAGCATGACCACAAGAGGCGATGAACACATGATTTTAAACTTATAGATGTGAATTCGGATATATGGGCATATATGTGTCACTGATCATGAAGTGGAAATGGGTTGCTATGAAGGTCATATATCATTTTTGATGTTGCAGCAATCCATTGCTGCATCTTGCCACAATGACTACCATTAAACTCTAGTTTTAATTGTGAATATAGCCTCTCTCCCCTGATGACTTGCACTGGGCTCTGACTCTGAGTGGAGATACAAGTGCACCTTTGGCCCTGACAAGCCAGAGTTTCTGAGGAGATCAGCTGTTCATTAATTAGCTTTAGCTGTTGATGCTTTAAATGTGTCGTGTTGGAGCTGACACTGAGTGACTTGATGAAAGATGTTGGTCAAAAGTGAGACTTAAAGGTATTAAAATCTTCTGTTTGTTTTTGAAGGTGTTGGGGAGAAGTGAAGCCACTCCTGGACTGGACTTGGAAAGGTTTGTCACATTGCTACTACACTGTAACATAAATGATCTCTTGTGATGTTTTGCACTGGGCTCAGAAAATCAGTGGTGAGAAAAGTGCAGCTCTGCCCCTGACAAGGCAGAGTCTGAAAAGAGAATAGTAACTTTTTGTACTTGTATTATCCTGATTTTAGACAGTTTTTCTGACTGTTTTCTTTCTTTCTTTTTTAGGTACTGGTCCTCGACAGACAAAATCTGCATTAATCCATGCTATGTTTTTGTGTTAACTCTGATTAATCAATAAAGTCATTTCTTTCCCATACATTATGCTATAATGTCATTATTTGATTTAATGACCTGATACCGGTTTGTCAGGTTTGTCATAGTTGTGGTTAAAAATGACAATCGTATTCAGACTAAAAGTCAGATTACTTTAAAAACAATGACACAACATACAGAAGAAAGTTACGGCCAACTTCCACCAGATGTGTGTTCGGCCCGTCGCCACTCGTCCGTCAGTGACAAGTTTCTCTTTCCTTTCTGTACACAATAGGAATTAATAGTGCAAAGTTTATAATGTTGACTCAAAGTTTAATGTTAAAGAAAGCCACATTCCTATTGGTGACAGCTTAAAGGCCGTAAAGTCTGAGTGTGGAGCTTCACCGTCTGTCCTGTCATTAGTGTTTGATGGGTTAATAAGGGATGCATGTTAAAGTATCTTTATATAAAATCATCACTTTCTTACCCCCGTACCCACTTAAGCATAAAGTTTATTGGACACTCAGTGGGGGGAAATCAATACAGCCTTAGTACTGCCATATCTTGCCTATTATATTATCTCATGGCTGGCACGTATCCATATTTTGTATTGTATTAAAAGCAGGTGTGCTTATTAATTGCTGAATGTGTTGCACAATTTATTTTTGAACAAGTATTAAAAATTACTGCAATTGTACAGTTGTCCATACATGTTTTCAGTTCATTTAGACTGAAATACCAACAGTTCAGATTGTTAGGTGCATGCAGCCTTTTTATCAGTGTCGTCCGTCTGGACTTGACTCCCACTATTACGAAATACAAAGACTGAAATGAAATGAACAGATCTTTTTCTTATTTGACAAAACAGTTCATGATTTTGTGGGAAAAAAATGAAAATCGCAGAAACTAATTGAGACTTGAGTATTGTGATTATATTGTACCGTGGGGCCCCTACGTGATTCCCACTCCTAAGTATACACTATATTATGCAAAAATGAAGCATTACTTCATATGGTTACTGAAGATTAATCGTTCAAAGATTTTTAATGCAACATGATCCCTTGGCCCTCCCTTTATGTTAATGCACAACAACATGTCTGCTTGATAACTTCACTGAGGGGATGTCATTTGGAGTGGAAATGACGACGAATCTTGTGTCACTACAGTGTAAAAAAACCTCATCAGACTAGATGGGAAACCTGTTAAATTCAAGAAGTGAGAACACATGAATTACAACTTAGTTTCTGTATCTTTATTATAATTCTAACAATGTATTATCTCTTAAAACATTTGAAATTCATATGTTTATATGAATGTGTATATGCTCATCACATATACATATATATTCTGTAAGTGACCTTTCATCAGTTTATATTCTCATTTTTTAAAAGATCTCTTAAAGGAAAAGAAATGCTTTCTATAGAGTGCGACCCGTTCCCAAAGATCTTTTCTACTGACGGCGACCATGAGCGCTCACTCTGATTTCTAATTTCTAAATGCAAAGAAAGACTTCAAATCCCTTGTGGGTCACTAAACAAGGAAATTATCGTATCAGCGCTAGATGTTATGCAAATGTTTAAACAGCCCTTTTTACACTAGCATCTTTGTAGAGCCCTGATTAAAAACAAGACGAATCTGGCTGCGGATTCTGTTTGTTCACCCTTTAAAAAAAAAAAAAAACGACCCTCTTTGGCTTCTTCATAATCTCTAAAGGGAAGCGTGAGAAGCCATAGTTGCTAATGTAAAAAGGGACATTGCATAAGATGCTGGTCATAAACAATGACACTGCAGGGGGTGCTCTGTACACACAAGAAGCTTTAATGAATGAATCCTGTGAAGCCTGTTCTCCATAAGAAGGATCAGATGGTGCAGAGAACGGGTCCAACTGTATAGAAAGCAGAACAGTTAAATAAATACATTGTACCTTCTTCATGTTAAACATTATTTGGAAGACAGAGATTCTTTAGAACTTTTGAGACTTTTTTTTATACATCTTAAACCATAATTAGATGACCATTATTTTCATCGTCCTTATTGCTATTTCTCTTGCATTCAAATATAATCTCTCGACATAAAATCAACCCCCGAGACAAATCCCCTTGAATGAGCTTTATGTGTGCGTGTGCACTTTTAGCAACGTGATCTATGAAAACTCATTTATCTTCACAAAGAAAGAGAAGTGAGTTTAGCCGGGCAGGAAGGAGAGTGAACTCACCACCGACACCCGGATGTAAAAACGCACGCTTGATATGTGTTGGAGGACTTGGAAGCAACAGGAGAGGTGAAGTGTTGTTCAAGGTAGAGAGGTCATGAAGAGAGCCCTTTAGATTTGATCTCAGCAACAGTGAGAAAAGCAGGACTGAGCTTATCATGGGATGGAAGTGTGCAGTGAAAAAGACGGGGAAATGAAAAGGATATCAGTGTGACCAAGTGAGCGATCAAAGAGGGCTTTTATCTGCTAATAAATAGTCATTTTGAAATGTATTCCTTTGAAAAATAGAATATTTACTTGCCTTTATTGTGGGCTACATTTTAAGCGTTTGCATGTAACAAAATAACTTTTAAAGTTGTGATGAAATCATAATTTGAGGCTGAAACTTTGACTAAAGCTTGTAGGTGTGACAAAAGAAAAACAGAGTAGAAGGCAGAATAAGAAATGTGCTTCACATTAAGAGTTGCAGTACTTCTTGACAGGAAGAAGCTATGATAAGGGTACAGTGCACAAAATCAAATGCATCTTTCAATTCAAAAATACCTACATATTTTATATATATATCTCTTTATTTATATCCGGTACGATTATCCTCACTGGACAGTCAGAAAAGACGCTGACTGCATGAGAGTGCCGTCACAACCACCGCTGGCAGAAACCGGGGAACTCTCTTTAATAACATTAAGGACGATGATAGTAATGAGAAATAGTAACAATAGATTCTTTTCATATCAATATTCCAGTATTCCCATTTAAAGTGTTAAAAATTGTAAGAAGAATCAGAGTATTAAAACTTGATAGAAGCGTTTCTCTCAGGTCCCCTCTTGGCCGGGTTTTTCCTCCACGATTTGAGTCGAGAGTGAGAGGGGGGATTGGGTGGGAAAGAGCAAGAAAATGGCAGTTTTTCCTCTTCCCGTCCCCTCTCCTTAATTTCAGTCTCCCTCCAAAAGCGAAAGGTCTGAGCGGGTGAACAACAGTTGCCTTGACGCTGAGGAAGTCTTTCTCGGTGGATACAATCCTCAGGGTGATTTCTTTGCACATTGTCGCGTTTCCCGTCTAACAGTTGAAAGCACAGTCTGTCTCCTTTTTGTGTATCTTAGATCCGAATATAAAGTGTGTGTTTATATATAAGGTGTCCCATAAACTCTTAACACAACCACTTGTGAGTGCTTGTGTGTATATATGTGTGTCTACATGTTGGTGTATGCATGCAGGCATGTATAGTAGTAACTCAGGTGCCTGTGTGTGGGTGTGTTTCTTTTTGTTGTTTTTGTTGGTCTGGGCACTTATTTTTGCTACAAATTTGTGATACAGTGACCAGTCTGTATATAGTACGTCATTATAAGACTTAAGATGATAAAGAGCTATAGAGACACACATAAGGACCTGCAGTGAGGACAGAGCCCTGCCAGTGGTGAGGTAAAAACAAGACGTAACCAATCGAAGCCAGACACATTAGGACACACGTTATCTATCTGTGCTGATCACTCGAACAGACGAGAAGGCTGTCACGATGTGCCGTTCTACGTTCGCCACGCAGACACAAAAAGCCTCACTTCCTGCAGACATTCATTCTTTGATATTCTCTCAAGCATTTGTAAAACAAAAATCCACTCATACAAGGAGGGTTTTTCATTGATTGCGTTCTTTTTCTTCGTAAATCCCAGCCTTGACCCTGAACAGATCCAGCGAGCTGAGGGGAAAGAGGATGACTTAAAAGATGGCACCACGATTAACCTGATCTTCTCCAGTTCGCCAACAACACAACCAGCTTTACCTTAAAAAAAGGGAAAAATTAAGTGGCTTTTGATTGTTCCTCTGATGTATTTGGTTTGGGTTCATCGCCAGTCTTCGCTCAGGATTTCTGCTGTAGCCAAGGTTTTTTCATTTTGGATGAAAGTGTGCGTCTTTGTTGGTTGGTGTGACCATATTCACATGTTGGGTGTGTAAATCAGCCCGCCACAACTAGGGAGGGCAAGCCAGTGTGTGTATGGATCATCCGCCCAATTCTTGTTTCCATTCCCCTTTGGACCCTGACTCCCTCCTCAGTGTGAAATCTGTTCCCCCCTCATTTGTTGTGTGAATCCACCATGAATACCAGCAGTCGTGTCTTCCTCCCTCATTGACTCCAAACCCTCCTTCTCTCTCTTTATTTCGCTCTCTAGTTTCTGGCTCTGTATTTGCAACTTCAGCTTCGGCTCCCGTCGTCCCTCCTCCTCTCAGTCTGTCCCTCCCGGGGTGAGAGGACAGAAATGGGAAATGGGCTGCTGGACAGCCTGAGGACAGAACAAAAACAGGAAATGTAAAGTTTTTTGTGGGTGTATAATAAATTGGTATTTGTGGTTTTGTAACATAGTTTTAAGTTGTTCTCTTGTTCTCTTATAACACTACCATAATTTAACCAGACAACTGTCATGACAAGCTCACAGGGGCTGTTTGTTTTTTTCCAGGGATGATACTTTTTGTCATAAATGGTGAACGTTACTGGGAATGCTTTACAGCACAAAACAGGCAGAGGGTGCTGTTCTTCCACCCACGCAGCGCTTGATGTGTAAAACAGAAGGGCAGATTATGAGAACTATGCTTGCCAAAAGGGAGGGAGTGGTTAACCAATCATATCTTTATCTTCAAAAGGTCCTCAAGTGTTGATGAAAATGACAACGTTTAAGTTGTTTACGATATTTTAAACACATTTTATTAAGTTTTCACTCTTGAGCAGTAAATGCGGACTGGTGGGTAACTTTTCATATATCGACATATAAGGCCTTCAATAACAAAGGCATGCAACCAACAATACATTTTAATAGTGGGTAAATAATCATTTGATTGTTCAAAAATACAAAGAATGAAAAAATTAACTTTCTGTTTTCCCCAAAAGTGAATGTTTGAAGTTTATCAATGACTTATTTTGTCCATAAATCAAGATATTCAGTTCACTGTCCTAGGATAGTGACGAAAGCAGCCACTTCTCTCTAGTTTAATTGATTGTTTTTACTAGGGCCCTTTTGGGGCTGATGCCTATATCGATATTGGGGAGAGAGAAAAAAATGTGATACATTATATCAGCTGATATCTTTCTTAGATCTATGTTGGATCTGTAGGGAATGATAGATAGAGGTACACACTTTTATTGGTTGATCCCTCAGACACTTGTTATTGCGCATGTACACGCATCACCACCTGACACACTGGAAAGTGATAATGTTTGTTGTAATCCATATAGCACACTCTGCTGGTGACAGCCAAAAAGAGAACTGCTAGTGTAATACAATGATACTCAAATGAAATGATGTTTGCCTAGTGAATAAATCTGGTAATATCGGCACATATCTGCGATAACATGTTTGTATTCTGATAGTCACTGTATATGCTAATATTGGCCAATAATATCGGCTGGTTGATTATTCGGTCAGGCTCTAGTTTTTACTCGTCTTTATTTTAGGTTCAACCTCTAACATCACACAATTTTATTGTAAATTAGATATTTGCTGCTTCTACATCCAAGCCAAATGCAACAACAAATGTACGTTCACCCTGATTAGGCTTTAAAGCAACAATTGCCTCATTATATTCCTGGATGCTCTCTATGTTAACCTGTGCCAGGTGTAGAAAGGAGGCAAGAAAGTAGAAAGTCACGGAGAGCAGTGCTGTATCTATATCTAAAGCTATTGTTTGAATACATGTTTGTGTCATGGATCTTTATGTGTTTGACTCTAACAAATCCAACAAAGCACTTGCAGTTGTCATTTGTGCTTCTCTGCAGCCTCTTTATTTGAAGCCATACCTGTCCATTACACTTCTCAGGGCCCGCTCAATGTTCATGCGATGACCTACACGCGTCACACCCAAATCCAGATAGTCATCCTTAGTTAGAGAGGGCAGATGGGTGCCATCGATCTCATTGTCCAGGAAACGCTCTCTGTGCTCGCCCAGGTTCAGGTATCCTAGCCAGTCGGCGACGTCATACTTGGTCCAGTAGGGCAGTGGTTTGGAGGCAAAAGGCTTTGTAGGGGATGGGGGAGGTAAATGGGGGTAACTCAGGCAGGTAGGTGGAGGGTGAGGGTGCATGGGCGGAGAAGAGGTCCCAGATAAGAAGTGAGTTGGAGAGAGGGACCGAGACATAACTAATGCAGAGTTTGGAGGAGGAGGGGCACCAGAGGGGGCGAACAGGGGAGGAGAGGGCGAGAAGTAAGGATCTCCGAGGGGGTTCCCGGGTGAGGGTGGAGTGATTGAACCTCGGAGGTCGTAGATGGCACTGTATAAGGGTGTGGTGGGGAGGAGTGGGAGGGACGATGGCCGTGGTGGACCCAGATGGGGCCTCTCTGAAGGGGAGATCAGGGGGCTGGGTGCTCGCCTACGCTGCATTATGTGTGAATCTGCTTTACGGGACTCTCGACTGGGGATGAATTGGAATTCGAGGGCTTTGGTCCGGTAGACAGGTCTGTGTTTGGGGGAAGTGGGGTAAGGGGAATACGTTGTGGGAGACAGTGGGGAATGGGAACGAGGAGGCTGAGAGGAAGCTGGAGGCTGAGGAGATGGAGATCGTCTCCAGTTTGGATACTGGGAGGCGGGGGTCGGGGACGGGGATAACGATGGCTGGGATAAAGAGATCGGAGATGGTGACAGGGAACGAACTGAGGGGGGGCTCAGAGCTGAGGCTGAGTCTTCTGAAAATCTGTGAATGAAAAGGGAGAAAAGATAAGCGTGACAGAAAACATGAAATTAATACATACACATTCAGAGAATTTTAATCTGGAACTGAATTGATTTGGAAATCTTTTTTTTGTATCCAGGATTAGGTTTTCCATCTTACTTAAATGCTGTTGTTTTTCAGTGCAACACTGGATTGAATCAACCTACTCCAGAAACTTTTCTAGATTACCAAACCTAGATTACAGGTGCTCTTGATGGGACTAGAAACTACCACTTCATGTGTTTGAATTTAATGGTGCAGAAAACAGCTAAACTAAACTAAAAAATATCTATGCTGTCTTCTTAATGCCTATAGTTGTAAAACAAATAAGGGAACACTTTAAATAATGTATGAAGTATAAAGAAGGATAAAAATCTTTCATTTTTGGAAACAAACTAAAAGTCTTTCCCTTAGAGCACCATTAAGATGGGGTCTGCATAATAATTTCATTATTTTAGATCACATGTATTTTTAACAAAAAAGATTTTTAAAACACATACTAATGGTTTGATACCAGTTAAAACCAAACTGGATAATGAGAACCAATCCTATTTCAAATTACTCGTTTTAATTTTGAACAAGCCTTTTTTTGAAGACTTGATCAATTTTGATACCTTACATTTTATCAGTTCACTTTTGAATAACTTGTCCCAGCAGATTGATTTTAATGTCACATTGTGGTCGTGTCTCTTTAGTAAGTACAAGTGAATTCTAAATGTTCTAGTTTGACAAAGGTTTCCTCTCCTCTTAACAGTTTAAGAACAGGCTGTGAATTAAAGAAGGTGTCAGTTTTAGTGTGGAAGTGGCTCTATTACCTGTTTCTGCTTCTGAGAGAAACACATGGAAAAAGCCAGAGAAATGAAAGAGCAGAGGTTTACAGAGTATAAACAACACTTACACAAGACATAAAGATGGAACACAGCTTTCCACAAAACATTCATCGTGAATGTGAAGACTTCACAGGTGGCACTCTGACACTTAGGATGACAATGCCATGCATCAAAAACAACAAAAACACGTTGATCATGCTGTGACAGAAACATACTGACACGAGTTTTCATAACCCGTACCTGTGTCTGCCCAGTGTTCTCTGGCTGCTCCAGCTGTCCTTGGTTCTTTGCTGTAGTTTGTTGCTCAGCTCATTTATGATGCTGGGCTTCATACTTGATGCAGGAGGGTAAATCTTCTTCCCCCCCATAACTGTCCCTGACTGGCCACCGTCCCCGCTCATCTGCCCCTCATCCCATAGAGGCTTCATCTCAGGAGTGCGTGGGCGGTCAAAGTAAGGCGAAATGGGACGTCCCAAATTCTGCATGTCCCTAACTCCATACCCATCATGGCCGCTTTCATCCTCCGTCACTCCCTCCTCGATCTCATCCTCCTCCTGCTCTTCCCTCCGTCTGTGGGAGTGGAAGGATGGTGGAGCGGTGCTGGTCTGTCTGTGGAAATCACTTGTGCGACTTCCCTCTCTAAACCTGTTGCTTTTCGGGTAGGTGGAGGCTGCTGCTGTAGCATTCTGCATCTCAAAAGTCTGTCCATCTAGATAGCTCATGTAGGACTCCAGAAAATCTCCACCCCTTTCAGATTCCCCTGCCCCACTTCCCATCCGTCCCCCTGCTACACCTCCTCTCTCCCCTCGGTCAGTCCTGTCCCCCCTGACTCCAGCTCCACTTAGAGCCAGGATGCTGTCCAGGTGGTGGTCACTGCTGCTCCGACTGTCAAGCTCTTCTATCCCAGAGTCCACCACTGTCTCCTGGGACTCTCCTTTCTTGGTGGAGGGTGGAGGACGGTGGTGCTCCCCAGTCCTACGACTGCCTGTGATGGCGGTGGAGGATGGAGTATGTGTGGTGTGCGTTCGCTCATGATAGAGCTGAGTGGAGGTGCTTGTTGTGGTGGCAGCGGCGGTGGTTGTGGCGGCACAGCTAGCGGTCGTGGCATGTGAGGCAGTGCCCCTAATTGGAGCAGAGGTGGCAGCGGTGGAAGAGGGCACATGGGGGCCACGGTAGGCCGGGGGAGGAGCAACCGTGTGTGGGGGAGGCGTGGGGGAAGAGCGCCCAGGAGTGTGAGAGCTGTTGTAAAGGTGATGGGGGTGGGACATAGAGAAGGGTCTATGATATCCAGGAGGAGGCGGTGGTGAGACTGATGGGGGAGGTGGAGGTCCAGATGTGGAGGTGGGCTGCAGCATAGAGGGAGAGTGAGAGGATTGGGGGTTGGGAGATGTTTGGGAGGGAGAGGGAGCAGACTGAGTCAGGTTAGCCACCTCGCTGTCGTACGAAGTAAGGCTGGAGGCGGTGGAGTCCCCAGCCTGCGGAGAGGGCAGGGGTGTATGAGCAGGAAAAACACCTATAAATGTGTCTTTCTGAGGAGGAGGTGGAGGTGGAGGTGGTGGGGGAGGAGGGGGCGGAGGTGGGACCTGCTGTTGGCGGGAGGTCAGACTGTTGGCAAGCATCCCACGTTGTGAGTACCCTGATATTCCCCTGTCAAAGCTGTTTGCAAACTGTAACGGAGGTGGGAGGGGGTCTGCGTAAACAAACTCATCATCGGCATCAACTGAAGGGGCCGGGGGAGGAAGAACCATCATGCCTGTCCCGGTGCTCCCAGTAGTGTTTGTCTGCTGAGTACTGGTAGGTGGTGGGGAGGGAGGGGTGAGAGACAAGATATAGGCATCAGATTGACTTTCCATCCTGAGAAAAGTGGGCCTCCGAGGCTGCTGAGACTGGGCTGCCTGCTGAGCAGAGCTATCAGCAGCAGCCTGCTCTGCCCTCCTCATGTACCCCTCCCTCTCTTTGTCCCTCTCTCTTTCTCTCGACAGATCCCTCTCCCGCTCCCTCGACCTTTCCCGCTCCCTCTCCTTGTAGGTCGGCTGATATGGCTGAGACTGGTAGTGGTGCGTGTGGACTGTTTTGTCCTCAGAAAAGCGAACTCTTAGCCCCTCCCGAGCCCCTCCTCCTTCCCGCTCCCTTTCTCCACCACCACCTTCCTCATTCCACACAACTCCTCTGAGGATTCTAGGTGATGGTGGGCGGCCAACGGTGGGTGTGGTGGCAGCCAGAGAAGAAGAGGTGACCAGGTAGGAGGAGCTGGAGGACAGAGCTGAGGACGATACTGGCTGAGAGGTGGCAGTAGATGAGGGAAACACGACACTGGACATCTGGCGGGTGAAGTGGTGCTCTGCTCCCCTCCTTAACCTGCTGTCATCTCTCAGAGCTCGCTCTCTGGCAGCAAGGGCCAGGCCAAGTGGCGATGTGGGGTCAAGAGCCTTTCCTGTCAAAGGGTGAATGAAGGTGGTGGTAGAGGAGGGAGCTGGTTGTCTGCCTGCTGCTGTGTATAAATCAGTGGGCACAGACTTGGGCTGATAATCCAGGGCAGCTGAGGAATACTCAGGTAGTCCAAAGGCTGGTGGCATACTGCGGGTGTGATGGATATAGGTGTCCCCAGAGAACATGCCCTCATCAATGGACTTGGACGGGCGCAGGCGTATGGATGAACTCTCAGTCCCTGTGCTAAGTTGTTGCTGTGACACCTGAGTCCTTGTGCCTCCTCCTAGTCCATCACTCAATCCACCAATCGTCACGTCCTCCTCAGCAGACATGAACAAGGAGGAACTCTTTCTGCGGGCTTCATGAAAGCGCTCCCTGTCTCGGCGAGCTGCACCGACAATTGCAGCCCCAAACTGGCTGGTGAAATCCATGTTATCTTGGGCTCGCATAGAAGGCAATGAAGGAGGTGGTGGTGCTGGGATGGAAGGTGGTGAAGGAGGCTGAGGAGCAGGAGTTGAGGGAGGAGGACCGTGGGGTGTTTTGGATTCTTCTCCCTCTCCTGATGCAGGAGCGTCTGCCTCCACACTGCTCCCCTGACTGCTGCGTCCACTGCTGCTGGTCGAAGGGGCCTTGACAATAATAGTGGGGATGGGGATGGAGCTTTTCTCTACCGAGCCTTTGCCCCCTAGTGTGCCCTGGCTCAAGCGAAGGTCCTCTACCTTAGATTGCTTTACCAGGGGGCCCTTACCTCTTCGGGCCCCTCCTTTGGGACCCCCTGCTCCAGCCCCTGCTGCACTGCGGTCTGCTCGCTGGGGTTGACTCTGGGTGGTCTGTTGTTGCTGGGGCATCACAGTGGCAATGCTGGATGGAGGGACAGCGGTGCTATAGCCTCTCCTGAGACCTGCTGCCTTGGCCCCTCCACCTGCCCCTATGCCAGCTCCAACAGGCTCCCCAGTATAGGCAACCTTCCGCGAAGCAGTCCTGCTTTGAGCAGTATGGGCTGCTGCATGTGCATATGGGACCGTGTGGTCGGCTGCTCCACCACCGGAGCCTGTGTTGGCACCACCAGCCCTCTCCCTGCCCCCATGTGTGAAATGCACTGATTGGGAGTAGGGCTGGTAGTGTGAAGACGTGGATGTGGACTGGGACACGGAGACAGAGGGCTGCTGTGATGTCTTAGTTCTCCAACCTAGTGGTGGCGCAGAGGAAAACGGGGGATCTGGTGGAGCTGTGGTGGGAGGAGGGGGGATTTCGTCTGGGCCGGGCACTGACAGACTGCGAGCAAACTTCATGGCTGGAGGATGCAGGTACTGCCTTTCCTCCTCAGGCACCCCTGCAGTACAGCATTCACATGAATAGATAGAAGAAACAGTGTGATGAAATTGAGATTAACTGGTGTCAAGTTAGAGAGTGAAATGTTTGAGAAGAGAAAATGGAGTGAGAATAAAGTAATATAAGGATAATAGTGTCAATGATAAAAAAGAGAGTGTCTGTCTAAATCTGCCTGCCCGTCTACTTGTCAGCAAGTCTGTCCTCAGTTCTTATGTATGGTGGTTAGTAAGTGCTTCATATTCCACAAACAAGTAGCAACTTGTGTCTCACAGCAGCATTAGTTAAGTCAGTCACCAGAGAGCTTATTACTATTTCAGAGGGAGAGTTAGCAGAGACTTAGTAAGCAACAAGCCAGACAATAAGCTATCAAGATAACACAAGGAGATTAGTGGCACTAACAAATAGAATTAGGGTGAGTATAAGACAAACACCTTATTTTTACAGTACAGGTATAGTGAGTATATGATCAGCAACAGCTACACATATAAAATGTGCACATTTTTGGCAACAGACAACACATTGCTTTCTACAGACAAACAGGTCAGCACAGTGTGGACCTCTACTGGCAGAGAGGACAGACAGACAGGCGGACGCAGCGGCAGACAGTAAAAACAGACAGCCTCACCGATGGATTTCTGCCGCAGCATACCGTGATGAGGGGCGTGACCTGAGGTGTACTGGCTACGGTCATAGCCGAGGCCCAGCCCAGATGACATCATCCCCATCCCAGACTGATCCCCAAAGTTTGCCTGAAATTGGGAAAATGAATACGTGAAAGATTAAGGAGAGAGCCATAAGAATGAAAGGTACAATGCAGGTGTAAATCTGTCAAGAATGAAAGATTGAAATTTTATTCTAAATGCCAATATCCCTGATTGTAAAACGGATTTACTTGTACTGATTGGTTGTTCAACTAGCAACATTTTATTCATATTAATGCTTTTATAAGAAACAACAAATATTACCCTGACATCACCATGTTAGAAATCTTATTTAATCTGTTTAAACAAATGATTGCAGTGAATGCAGAACGTATCACTTCGGAACAAAGGCATCAGAAGCATTCTGGTTGTTTTCGCATTTTTGAGAGGTACCCAAATGCCTTTGAGTGCTTCAGTGTGGGGAGCAAAAGATTGAAATGCATTTGCCAAAATGTAATCCAAGTACCCATCTGTTATTATTGGACAGCAACTTAGCTTTATATGAAAGCAGACAACAATCTTGTCGTAGACGTCATCTCTAAACTCCAATTCTACTCTCACGGCTGTAAGCAAAGTCCAGAGGACAAAAGAGGAAGTCTTTTGAATAACTCAGACCAGTTCTTTATGTTCTGTATCTGCTTGCAACACAGAAGCCCCAAAATGTTGGCTTATGGATAATAGTGCCAATTTGTTACCTAATGGGTTCTACCATGGCAAATGTATTGGACTTCACATTCTGTTAAGACAAAAATGCTAAAAGTGCTTTCTCTTTTTGGTTCCTGTGTTGCATATAACAGGCAAACTAAACATGCATGCTACATTATATATATGTACATCAATAGAGGTTGCAGTGATCTTTAACTTTTCAAGCTTTCTGATTATGAATGGACTTTAAATTAATTCTTCCCATATGCCCGACCCAGTCATGACAGGAACACCCTCATCTCAGATACATGTAAACATCCTTTGAGTTTCAAAATACACACCTCATTGCCATAGAAACTCCGCCCCCTGTCTCTTTTAGGCCCCTGTCCCCGTGTCCCTGGTGCCTCATTGGTGCTGATTGTCTGCTGAGCTGCTGCAAGAATTTCATCTAGTTTATCTGAGAGCAAAAAGAAAAACAGGAGAGAAAGGGACAGAAAGACGGAGGAAGAGAGAGACACACAGCAATAAAACAGAAATATGGACATCAACGGAATGAAGGAAACAACGCGTGGAAAGGGACACACTTGATGAAGGTAGATGAGAAAGAGAGGAAGAGATTCAGGAAACATCCACTGACAAACATGAGCTCCCTTACTCAAAGCCATCTGATAGACTGTCCTCTTCTTCTCTGTAACTTGGGAGGATTCGAATTCTAAAAGAAAAAAAGAAACTCAGAATATGAGGGACGGAGCTAAGTGCCAAGTCATTTTGGACAGATATAAATACAAAGCCTTCAGTGTGAGTGTACCAGAGCATACCTGATTTTTTTTTCCAAGGGGTAGCAGCTGGAAGGAGGACAAAAGGAGACTTAAGTTTTGGCAGGAGCAAAAGTGCGATAGTGTTGTTACAGTGAATACTAATCATATTCTCTGGAGCCTGACAAACTGAGTCACCTCAACAGGTTTAGATCTAAAGGACGTACATCACACACAAAGTTAGAGATGGCTGAAGTGTCTACACACTAATGTTAAAGGGAATATGCTGCACACACAGTATATACACATACGGTATGCTGCTAGTTGTTTACCCTCTCTGACACACTTTAATACCCCTGCACACACACAAATGAGGAATAAACTCCCACCTCGTTCCACTGTAAAATGGTTAAGATCCCGCAGCGGTGAAGTGAGGACAAAGAAGACAAAGAAGAGACAGGGTTAGTACTAAGACCAGTGAATAGTAAAGGGGGGGGGGGGGGGTCCAAAGCCATAAGGAGGAAGAAATTAAACATGACCTTCAAGTGTTTGCATCCACTGGTTTGAGTGAGTGAGTGAGCCTGCGTGTGTGGACTGTACAGGGAAGGGTTTATCAGATACTTAAAAATGCGTAGTTCCCTTTCAGTCGATTCACTTGATACAACACATACTGTACAGTGTGGAGAAAACATCCCCCTTCATGGCCTGACAGATGACTCCTCTATTCAGGACTCAAAGGGAGATGATCTGAAGTCCAGCTAAAGCTAGGTAACTCTGCTTTTTGTTAGCTAGCTGGCTACTAACAGCTTGAAGTTAGCTTAACAGCCCCGCTTTGCTTTAGGCACTGCTTCTGCTCAGTGTGGCTAACGTAGAGCTTTTATTCTCTAGTTTGTGGCTGCTCTGTACAACATGTGATGTATCACATAAATAAACTGAGAGGAAAAAAAATGGTTTGACTGTAACTTATGTTCCCTGAACGAGAGGAAAGAGGTTCAATATTTTCCAAACTTCACAAGTACTAAGGCGTGAAAAGAGGAATCCTGCGTAAGGCCACACAGGGTAGTGATATCTCATACTGTATGTGCTGTATCTAGTTCCTCTCTTTCAGGGATCAGAGGTAGAAGTCACAACATTTGGTTTTGTGGAGCTTATTTAACCAAAAATTAAATTTCAATGTCTGGTGCTTAAACTAAGCATGAAAGGGTTTTATAACCTGCATTCTTTTCATCTCTTCCTAAAAACCTCACTGCTGAAATCCTTTAGAAAAATAAGCCTTATTTTTTGTCAAAACACGTCGGTAAAGTGCACTGCAGAATCCTCTCCTGTTTTAAAGTCCTTGTTATCTTGCAGCATGACTTCTAGGTGAACTGGGACACTGCACCAATCACGGAGGTGAGATAGTTTAATAGGCGTCACAGCTAAATGAATTCTAGTGCATTAGAATAACCATATGGCCGAGCCTGACGAGGCTTCCTCACACATTGTGCCCTTCTCACCTTGATCCAGAACCAGACGAAAGCAAGTCCAGTTTATGAGTTGTCTGACTGCAAATAAAGCACCCACATATTAAGGAACCTGGTATATTTATTGGTAAACTCTAGTATTAAGTCAAAGTTATTCTTTGATAAAAAAGAATAGAGCATTGTGTTCTGAATTTAGCATTAAACATACCAAGGCTTTTGATAATGATGCCAATATGTGACTCTTAAAACATTCAGTCTTTTGTATATTTTTTACTAAATACAACATATAAGCAAATAATATTGATCCCTTGGATATGTTTTACCTTTATGACTTTAAATGTGCTCATGTTTAATGTGTTCACGACTGGAGTGTATGCGGTCAAAGTGCTCATTTATACCTTGGATGTAAAACTATAAGAAATCCTTTTGAGTTGTGTTTTTGACAATGTTTCTAGGAAAGACAGAGGCAAAGAAGGATACTTTTCCAATAGATGTAAAGTGAATATATTTAGTTTTTGTTCTTAATTTTATAATGAGGAAAATGTTGATATTCCCTAAGCCTCATCTTTCGTTCTCTGTCATTACGCCTTTTAATTTCCTGCATTCCTTTACCTGCTCTCTAGCTTGTTGCACTGTTCTCATGATTTAACCACTTGAATACCAAATATATATTGTTTCAATGATTTCCCCTGTAGCTAACCAGTTCAGAGGCAACATGCTAAGAGGACGTTTTACTGTTTAAAATAAAAAATCAATGCGTCAATACTCTCTGACGGACAAAATTTTGCAATGGCGATAACCTCAAATTTAGTATAGCACTTCTATGCACCAACTTCCTTATTATTATTTGCCAAGATGTACACCCATATGATACATCTGCATTAGGGTTAGAGCTGATTTAGCTCTAGTCCGTGGCACATCTGTCACAAGTCTAGTTAAAACTAGACCGCATCAACATGGTGGCTGCTTTTTTCCTGCCAAAAACAGCCATTGCTTCCTGATGCTTAATATGTAGTGTTTTGTATACATACTGCAGTATCCTCAAGTTAGTTGCAGTGGTACTCTATGTATTGAGATAACACACACAGTATCATTGCAGACATACAGTGCTGAAGGTTAGATAATAGTGTCTATAAAGAGTAACAGTGGCAGTAGGGAGGTGGGTTGGGAGTTCAGGACGCTGGTACCTGTGTTTCAGACTGGGTGCTCATGCTTTGTATTGCTCAGGTGAGGTCACACCACACAAAGAAAGCGGGTGAGGGGAGTAGATGAGGGTAGGAATAAAGCAAAGGTCTGATTCCTACACTCAGGATAAACGTTAGTAAGATCCTGACTAAGCAGCATCGTACTGTAGCTGCAGATCCCCCGCTCCTCCTGCATCTCCACATGTCATCAGCCTCCATACATCATCAAAACCTCACTGGGCATGCATCATAACAAGACCACAGCTACAGCGCCAGCAAACACCTTAAATGTTTAAAAGCAAGAACTCCATCAACAATAAACCTTCTCCAATGTTCTTATCTGCGAATGGGGGCGTTGACCCTCATCATGCACTCTCCTCCCACTATTTTGCCTTAAATAGAGTTGGAATAAGCATAGCCACACATAATTGCTGTTACCATAGAAACAGACGTGGAACAAAGTTGTTGTGTGTTTTTTTCTCTCAAAAAATTACTCATCTCAATAATTTTATCCTTGGTGTGATTTCATCCAAAATGAATCCAGTATTTAACATATGATATCTACAAATACAGGGACATATTTTGCAACTAACACACTAACACATGAGGACCAAACTCTTTTCTATGTTTGTGGCAACTGGAAAAACTCTTCTCAGGTGACGCCCATTCCCCCTGCAGTGTTACCTTGGCAACAAATACTTTCCAAGTCTTGTGTGTGTGTGTGTGTGTGTGTGTTTGATAGAGAGAGAGAGAGAGAGAGAGAGAGAGAAAGTAGAGCAGAGGGGAGGCTGGACCGCTCTGTGGGCACTGGGGTTAAAGCTGTGGGCGGGGCCAGGGAGCGGTGGAGGTTGCAGGGGGGTAAGAGGGGAGAGAGGCGGGCAGTGAGAGGGGGGATCACAAAGTGGATGGCGACACTTTTTCTGGGAGGGGGGTTACCTGTAGTGGGGGTGCTGGAAGTGACAGTGTGGAACCTCTGAAAGAACAGTGAAATGGATTGAGACCGTCATCCAGAGCGGGAGCCAATCTTCTTCTTTTCTTTCTTTCCCTCTCCTTTCTGTAACTGGGTAACTACACTATCTACCTCTCAACTTTCCTGCTGTCTAAATTTAGCCCTAGCTCAGCTCCCCTTCACACTTTCAGCATCTTTAGCAACCCCCAACACTCTGGTTTCACAATGTTTCTATCATCACCTCAATCTATTTCCCCACTAATGTTTTTTTTCTTCTCCTTTTCCTTTAATACACACTCTCTTTATTGGTCTACATCTTCCTGTCTTTCTGTTTCTTTATTCTTGGTACTGTCTTGTCATCTCCAAGAGAGTTTATCTCAGCTGTTTTCTTACCCATCTCCTCCAGCTCTGAAGTCATGGATTTGGATCGTAGTGCAATAGCCGGCGTGCTCAGCCTCTTGCTCTGCTGGGGGACTGGAGAGGGCGGGAGGGGAAAGAGAGGTAGAAGTGGTAAAGGAGACTGTTCAACAGCAGCATTCAGCTAGCACCATCATTCACCCAAAAGTGCAGGAATTGGCTTTTACTTTTCTTCCTCGAACCCTCCTCCATGTCAGGGTTGCGGGTCACCATGACAACTTTGACCATGAGGCTGTTGCCACCTTGCCGAATCATGTTGACTACCTGTCGGTGACCGACCTTCACCACATTCTGACCGTTCACCTGAAGCACACACAGACAGACACAGACTTACTGAGTTCTTCATTATTTTCTTCACTCATTTAAAATCTGAAGCCGTATTCACACAGGGCTACTGCAACATCGCAAACTCATTTTCATTTTCTGTCAATAACACAGATTGAAGTGAACTGACGGAGTCTTGACAGTTAATATCGGCCAAACTTTATTTATAAAAACAGATATAGTGAGTGTGCAACTAATGATTTACCCTTATTGGTTCTACAATGCCATGAATGGAGCCCTGCGTTAGTTCAAGCGGAATACGGTAGTCTGCCCGCAAGCGGCCATCAGCTAATCTGAGAACCGCCCCAATGCCAACCAATCATTATCACACTCTGAC
The DNA here is from genome assembly GCA_020745685.1 of Tautogolabrus adspersus. Taxonomy (NCBI): domain Eukaryota; kingdom Metazoa; phylum Chordata; class Actinopteri; order Labriformes; family Labridae; genus Tautogolabrus; species Tautogolabrus adspersus. The sequence goes on from CM036553.1 coordinate 17,185,775, forward strand.
AACAAGGCGGTTTATTTAAACCATTCTGCCTCTCACTCCTCTTGCTTCACATCCACTCTGCTGCTAGATACTGCTGTACAATTCTCCTTCCACCACCTCAACCTCCACCAGCTTCAGTCAGCGCATTTTATATTCTAGGATGAGTTGTTTGCTTGTTACGTCTGCAAGCTGTCAGTATCTTTACATGCACATTCAGGTTCTGTTCTGCATGTCCCCATGGGGGGAATTAAAGGTTTGCGCTCTCAGCAAAATCTGTGGCATGCTACACTAATACTGCTGAGAGCTAAGAGCAGAACCAATACCACCAAATACAACAATACACACCACGAGTGGTTAAATCTATGACAAGAGTATTCCTGACTGAAGTGTGTATCTAAAGAACACACAAACAACCAAACCTGTTCAAATCTGGTGTCAATTTAAAAGTTATATAACAATAATAATAATAATAATAAAAATCTCATGCAGAAAGTTATGCAGTTAATAATGACAGTACTTCTATCAGGAAATCCCCCATCCTGAGACCGGCTCTCCAGGCGACGCCTCCCTCGTCCACTGACTCCAGGTACTGCAGGGCGGGGAATGCGGGGGTGGGGGTGAACTCCTCGATAGGAGTCTGAGCTGGAGACAGCATGCCAAAAACAGGAATGCATTGGTGCTGCGTTTCAAATAACAGGTTTGGGTATTTTTAGGGAAACCAGACTTAAACCAGTGAGTGTAACTTCAAGGCAGAATTTTTTTTTTTTTACCTTTGGCCCCTCTCAGCACAAAGCCAAAACCCTCGCTGTCTTTTTTCTGTAGGAGCACCGACTTCTCCTTGATTATGTAGTCACTAGTGGAGAGGATGCAGAGAGACAAACAAAGAGAGAGAGAGAGAGAGTAAGACATGAAACAAGAAAGACAACATCAGACAAAGAGTGGTGTAAATCCCAACACGTCTGGATTCCTCTTCTGTTGAGTTAATGGAGATAGAAAAAGGTTACGTTTTAGATGCAACAATCAGCCTTTAAGTTTCTACACAGTCGATTTACAGCCACCACTAGTCATTTGTTGTATGTATGCTGTATGTTTCTGACAGCGAGTGCTACTTTCTACCAGAGCATCAGTGAAGAATAAAAGCTATATACAGTGTGATGGCGCTGCTTGTTGCCTGAGCAACAGCTAAAACTAGACGCAGGTTTAGACCAGAGCTGAGCAATGTAATGGTACAACAGTAACAGATGCTGCAGGCTCACGGGTGGAGCTAATATAGGAATGTATAGTTTCTGTACAGTCTGTACAAACTGATGGGAAATGCAACTTCATACATTTATTCAATAAATGTATATACTTTACAACAATTTCTAAAGTATTTGTACTTTCTGCTGCTGCATATTTCTAATCAACTGAAGTACAGTTTGATATAATGGTATACAGATGAAGTGTCGTTGTTTATGCTAATTGGGTAATTTACCCTTTAAGTCGCTGATACTAAAGCTTTAACGTTTGAATTGATTTTAATCGAGTGTTTGCTTTAATGTGATCTACTTAAAGTAAATGACAGACATCATAGGATGACGATGTTTAACTTCCAACAATTTGACGGACCTTCTTCAAACTTAATATGTAAAAAACCAACATGCACAAGCCCTCGTTCTTTAAATGCTTGAGAATGTGATTTTAAAAAAGGCTCAATTTTCAGGCTTGTCGACTAAGAACATGAGAAGAGGCTTCTCTTGAACTTGCATGAGAGGTCAGACATGTCAAAAACATGGATGCTTGGCCTATTGGACTTGCGCGTGTTATGAATGGAAAGGACATCCTGGGAGTTATTAAGTCAGTCAGTGAGTCAGAGAGGTGGATATATACAGTGTCAGCCGTAACATACTGTAACCACATGCTGATGATCCCATCGTGCACCAAAATAGTCCCAACCCACTCCATCTGTTCGTTCCTCTCTGTTTCTCTCTTCACCAGCTTTCTTCTTTTTTTTTTTTTTTCCATCCTGATGGCCCCTCCATACCACTCTCTATACTGGCTTCCTTCCCTTGTTCTCCAAACTTCTTCTCAATTTTCTCTAAGCACATTCCCCCTAATGAGCTTTTTCATTCAGCCTATTGAGTGCATGATACTCTCCGCAGCTGTGTGAGGCTCTCTGTCTCTGCCAAGGCTCTGTCTCTTTGTTATTCTTGTCCTCTTCTGTGCGGCTCTGCCACCCAGGCCGGACCTCAAATGCCTTGAGGGGCCGAGTCAATAAAGGAGCACATACTGTACGAACACATCACACAAATCTGAAAGTTAGACTGAGCGGTGAAAATATGTAACGACTGGGAGTAAAGTACAAAGTGTTTTTAACATGCAAACACACACATCACATTCCCCCTGCATAAGCAACAAGTCACTACATGGATTTATACCATGTGTTCAGGCAACATACATATCACACTTCTTTTTTATTAGACTTCTTTTTGCACCTTTTTCCTTATTGATGTTTAGTTTAATAGAAAGTCGATCTTCCCAGCGTAAACATAACGGATTACTGCAGCAAGTTTTTTGCAACCTTGTTTGAGGGGCTGCACAATTACACACTTAAAGCCACATTCGAAGAACTCCTACATCCATTCTGGAGCAAATATAGATATCAAGATTGTAATTTAAAGACACAATGCCTTACAAGTGCCTGGTAGCATGCCATATCTAAGAAGGGGAGTTTTTCTCACATCACAAAGGTGCAGGCAGCCAAAACAATGACATATACGAAAACTAGCTAACCCACACACTTACTCCATGCCACAAAAATATCTTCTTATCAAAAACATTGTAATACTACTTAAGTCTTGGTCAGGTGAATATTGAGGGAAACCATAACTTTATATATGTGCAGATCTGTCACATCAAATGGCAGACAAACTCTCTGATTGCAGGTGTTGTTAACTCAGAATGACAAACAATAATTCCATTACAAACCACAGGACATATACAAAAAAAAAATATAGAATTAATTAAAACATATGAAGCTGAAGACCAAAGAGACTAAACATTTGACTAATCAGAGTGACAAAACATTGTGAGTGTTCATATCAATGCAGATAATTCAGAAAGTGTTTGATTTTAACTTAATGGACCATCGCCACTACAGATGCATCCAGAGCCTTTTGCACAGCGATCACAGCGATCACAGCAACCTCGAGAACAAAGTGACACTTGCAACACCAAGTCATCTCTGGTGTGAACGAATAATTATGGAAACTGCTGCACAGTGTTTTCTTTCAAAGAGTTGTTCATTGGGAGATGTGTCAGATCATAACTGTCATGTTTATGTTCTTTTCTATCCACTCATGTTGGTGGGTCCAAATCACCCCTCAACATCTCATCCTACCAGCATCAAACAGGCATGCCTGCTGTTGCCATGGTTCTTTCAGACGCTGTCTGCCAGTTTGCACAAGCGCAATCAGAAAAGCCCTGCAGTTGGGGAATCGGCTCATGGCTCTGCTCTCACAGTGCGAGTGTATGCAGTCGTACGACCAACATTTCAAACATGCCAGAAATTCCTCTGTGGAACTAAAAGAATCAGGTATGAAATAGCCTGATATCACATAGTGCTTAATCTAGCTATCGGCTACCCTCAGATTAAATAGTTACAAATTAGTGATGAAAAAATCAGCTTTTCTCTTTTTCTCTTGGATGCAGGAGAAACATTTTGCAAACATGGTATTGCAAAGAGACATTGACACTGTGAGATTAAGCTTAGATGCACTCTTAAAAATGTGTTCATATTTTATATCGTGAACACTGTCATCATGCATCCCATGTTTTACTCATGCATAGCCGTATTACAGAAAGAAAGAACTTCAAACTAAAAACTATCCATTCCAGTACTTTAGATTCTAATAAAAAGCTGAAATGTGGTTATCAATTCACTTTCCCTCATTTCTTTCACTTTTGGGGTGGTTTAAGAGCCGTTTTCTTGTGATAAACTTTGAAACCTTGAAAGTTGACAGCTGAACACACCATTAGTTTTTAGACGAGCAAGTTCAGATCTGCAGAGTCTCTCACATTGCAACTTATTGTTGCCTGCGCTATAGTTAGTTAACGAGTGTTGTCATAAGTAACTGAGCTGGACTATCCAGCACAGCACGTAGTGTGTCTCATACTGTTTATGCATTCAAGGTTTTAAACAGGTTTGGCCAAGCAGGCTTCCATAGAGATGTCAGAAGGTAGCTGGAACTTGTCATGCATGCTGCATCGTTAAAACTCTCCCCCCCCCCCCCCCCCCCCCCCCCCCATACACTGTTTCAAATTTGTCGGCAGTCTCTCTACTTCTCTCTCTTACCCCCTCTCTCTCCCTCTCTCTCTCTCTCTCTCTCAGACACACACACACGCACACGCACATACGCAGGTAAACATACGCTACACATAACGCATGACACAAGAACACATGCAATTAACCAGCCAACAGAGGAAGAGGGATCTCAAATGTTGGTGGACAGCATCAAACACACCATCCATGCACACAATGACACACACACTCATAGGCATACGTGAACACCAACAAACATGCAATCACTCTACACATCAGGAAAAGCAGCAAGCGTGTCTTGTGCCAGTGCAGCATTGCTCGAGGACGTTTGTTCAGTGAGCGATTCAAAGCAGAGAGAAACAGAAACCACTCACACAAACACACATGTTCAAACAGCAAACCACAGAACAGCTGCACAGCTCATACACCAGGCTGTGCAGCAGCAGCCTTCGTCCGTCTTCACACACATACGACACACACTCTCTCTCTCTCTCACACACACACACACACTGAGACACTATATCAAACACTTCCACCTTCAAGCATGCGTTGCAACATCTGTCTATCTAATCGATCCTTCCTGGTCGTCCATGATGTCCACATGCATGCATCAATGCCCCCCCCCAATCTCCCCCTGCAACTGAAGGGAGAGAGGCAGAGGAAGAGAGAGAGGGAGGGAAGGGTATGGGGGGTATAAAAAACCACGGCAGGTACCTGTAAATGAACCAGATGCTCCTATTCACAGGGCCGAGTGACGGCCAGGAAGAAGAGAGAGAGAGGGAGAGGGAGAGATCCTCCTCGCTGCATGCCCCCATCGCCATTTCCTCCCCTCCCTCTCCTCCTCCTCCTTCTCCTTCTCGTCTTCCAGCGAGAAAGCAACGAGCCCGAGCCACAAGAGAGGAGGAGGAGGAGGAGGAGAGGAGGAGGTAGAGGAGGAGGAGGAGAGATAGATGGAAGAAGGGAAAGGGAGAGGGCCGAGCTCTCCCAGCCCCTTCATTCTTAAGACGGACAGAGAGAGTGGAGGAGAGAGAGAGAGAGATGGAGATGGTTCATTGTGACTGCGACACAAGGAGAGAGAGAGAGAGAAAGAGAGAGAGAAGAGGGGCAGAGGGAGGGGGAATAAGGTGGCTTAAAAAAAGAAGGGAAAGAAATGAGGTAATTTTCAAAAGAGAGAGAGAGGTGATTGGGTTTGTTGGCAGGGGGCTTCATGCACAAACATACACAAACACACACATATACAGTCAAAACATGCGAGTCAAACATCAATACCACATACTCTCACTGTACTCTCCATCCTCCTCCTTTTATGGTTTACATATAGAGTATCACTCCTCCTATCTGTCACTGTCATGGCTCCCCATTCATAAAACAGATGAGACTTTGCAATGCAGTCTAATCTGAAACAATTAACTTCAAGGGACCAAAACAGGGGTCTCAAGCTTTTAAAGACTGCACAGGTTTCATCATTATCATGTGATGTAATAGTAGAAGACATGTCAAATTATTATTACATAAAATAACTAAAGGAAAAAGCAAACAGAAGCTGATTTTCTATTTTTTTCACAAGAATAAATCATATGTAGTGCAGATTCTGCTGCTGTCTTTGACTCCACATGCCTTCAAATTGCACATTAATAATCTCACCAGCCCTTTTTTTTCTTGCTTTCTTTTTTCACACAATGCACGCACACACAAACTTTAGCCTCACATTGGCTGTAAACATAATATGAATGAAAGGGTAGAGCAGAGGAAAGGCGAGAGGGTGGGATGAGTCCACACAGACAGGAAGAGAGAGGACAGAGAAACAGCTGGCGAGTGAGTGGCGGAAGAAGGAAGAAGAAGAAGAAGAAGAAGAGGAGGAGGAGGAGAAGGGAAGAGAGGAGAGGGACAGATCCTCTCAAATAGGCACTCACATCATCTCTTAGTCAGAGCCTCCTCTCCATGTATGTCGAAGCTGTCGTCCCTCCACTCGCCCTCCCCTTCCTCCCTCCTTTCTTCCTTCCCTCTCTCCGACTCTCCCTCCTGCATTCGAGGACGATCACAGCTCTTGTCCCCTTCTCCTCTCACATCCCTGCCTTTTTGTTTCCCTCCCTGCATGTCAGGCTATACCGCTGTGATTCTGTGTACAGTATGTGTGTTTGTGTGTGCATGCATGTGTGAAAAGAGAGAGAGAGAGAGAGAGGGAAGGAAAGGGCATGGCCAGAAAAGAGAGAGGGAGAGAGGAGGAGATGGGGGAGGGAGTCGGAGAGGAAACAGAAGGTCCACATGATTGTGTTTATCTGTTTCTGCATGTCTGCCCTAATGTCATCTGTAGTTGTATGTTTGAGTGTGTGCGGGCATCTGTGAATCTATTATGCACACACACTCTGTGCTGCAGTTGTTTGAGCATAGACCCTGACGTGACGCGTGACTGGATCACTGTGGATGATGATCTGAGATACATGATAGGGAGACTCCTGTTATCTAATTCATACTTAAGCCAGAATTATTGGAAGTCATAGACATTCCAGAAATAGGAAAAATAATATTTAAAAAAAAAAGGACATTGGACATGCAAAAGCAAGAGGCAATCCTTGTGTTTCACACTCAGCCAAAACAAACGACCACAGCAGTGTTCAGCATTATTCTGCCTCGTCTCCAAACTGTGTGAGCTCACTGTCCTTATCTGACCCTCTGTTGGCCCAAAAAATGGTCTCATGTGGGCCGGGAGAGGAGCAGCAGCATGTACAGGTTGTGTAAAGTAACTGGGATTCAATAAAGCAGAAGTTCAAAGCATTCAACACTTTGACTTACAACAACGGTGTTAGCAGTGTTTTTTTTGAAGATAGTTCAACTTTGAAATTACATTTTCGTCACACGGAACAAAACAACAAAAGAGGAAACAATTCCTGTTTCTGTGAGTATATGAACTGGTTGAGTACATATAGCCTACATAGTTCAATAATATATGTCATCTTATGTTCTTATATGAAGAGTCAGCTATACTCCTCTGTAGACTGTCCCTGCAAACTTATACAAGCAGTCAGGTCTTTCTCCATCACACAATTCAACTTTTTGGTTTCGAGAAAGCATTTTGCTTTTAAGTGTTTGTAACTGGAGCTGGGGGAGGGGGGGAGAGGAGGAGGACTCAACAGTGTGCAACTCACAGGACACAAATTAAACACACATGGAGCATAAAACGTAAATCAGAAGCTAAAAGACGCACAGAAAATCTCAGTTTTAACTCAGTAAGATTTTGTGGGTCACCCAAAACTAAAAAAACATTGAAGTTTATGGTGAAACCTTGAAGACTTAACACTTTCAGAATATCTGTAATTAGCTGAGTCTATGATTTATCCATGTGTGATTCCTTGTGTTGCAGTGATTTGAGCTGCCTCAGTCCCCCATACTGATAACTTAGAGTAAATTTTTTATGAAACATCCCATCTAAGATGCAAACATCTCATCAGAGAGCTCATCTTAAACAGCCTCATAACAATAATAACCCTGGTTAGCTCAATGACCTGAACTTGGCTATTGAGAACCTTCATACATAAAAAAAAGACACATCAGGCGGAACAAAGAGTTGGGACAATCGACAGCCGAAGCCATCCCATGCTAAATAAAACATATTCTTATTAGTCTTGTTTTTGGCCCATCAGACAGAAGTTGGAGGAAATTAAAACAGAGGGCATCCTACAATACCTTTTTTCTGACCGGTTTATGCCCCCTGTTGCTTGCACACACACAGAAAAAGGTCTTTTATCCACTTGAAAACAAAGAATGCTTTCCTCTTCATCCAAGCACTTCACCCCTCGCTCCAACCCTCCTCTCACTTTGGAGTGCCCTTCACTGTCTGACCTCCAGATGGAGACTCTCCAGGGGACAGAGGGTGATAGAAAGAAAATTAAAAAGTACAGGGGGTTTAGTAATACAGTGATAAAAAAAACGAGGGAGGGATGCAGAGATGGTCAGGAGATATGGCCAAATGTAGAGTGATGAAAGGAGGGATAGATGAGATATTACATGTAGTGATAAAGCCTGTGAAAGTAGGCCCATGTGAGGGCGGCTCTGAGTCAGCTGTGCCTGCCTGCCTGGCCAAACAAACGGGCTCAGGCTTGGTCTCTGCTGCAGTACAGGGCTTTAATTATCTATGATGTGTGTGTTAGCGGGTGTGCGCACACATATGTGTGTTATTTTGCATGGCTGAGTGCGCCGCTTGCATGAAATGTCACTGTTGATGAAAAGCATGTTAATAATAAATGATACTGTGTGTGTGAGAGGGAGAAACACAATTACAGAAGGACATAAAGAAAGGAAAACACAAGAGAGAAAAAGAGGAGCAGGTCTGAAAGCTGGAAAGTTGAGGAATGATAGAGTGATGATGAGGGAGAGAATGAAAAAAAAGAGGGAAAGAGGGAGGCAGAAGGCGGGGCTTCTTGTGAATAATACATGTGATTGATAATGGCTTTATTTCTATGTAAATAAGTCTCTCTTTGCTCAGTCCAAGTCACACAAACCAAAATGAGTTTACCTCAGAGCGACACAGAGTTCACTATGAGGCAGATGCAAGGCATTCAAAGGAATGTCATTATACTGTGCAGGGGTAATGAGGAGAAAACACACAATACAATACAATACAATACAGGAGAGTTTTCCCCACTCATGTGTCAACAGATCTTCTCCACAGAAGATCCAGCAAAGTTTCAGTTCTGGGTCTTTGCTCAAGTGGAATTACTGCTGCTTGATTAAAAGCCAGAGAAGATGCAGTTTACATCCATTCGTGTTTCCAACACAAGGGCAGTAACATCATCTACTGTATGATGATGTCTGTAAAATTACCTGACAAATTATTCACTCAGAAAACAAAATCAATGCAAAGGTAGCCCTTTTATGAAACAGTAGCATGTGCAACACAATCATTTACAGCAGACGCTTGTGTTTGTGCATCTATGTAGAGCATATGAGCGTAAGAAGACCCCTCTAGGGGGCTACTGTTCAGCTCAGTTGGTAGAGCAGGTGCCCCACGTACAGTGGCTAACGTCCTGGAGGCATTGGCCGCAGGTACAACACTCAGCCTTGGCCTTTTGGTGCAGACCACCATCTCACCCCCCACACGTTCCTGTCTCTCTTCAGGTGCCCCATCAATAAAAGCAAATTAGCCAAAATATATATATACATTTGTTTAAATATAGAAAGATGAAGACCCCTCTTTTGGCCGCAGAACAAACAAATTTGTGTTAGATGGAGCCAGATTGCGGTTGTCTTAAAGGGGCATTTTTATACTTCACTTAATCAGATATTTATCCTTATATGATGGTCTTACAACATATCCATTATCTCAGAATCGCTGTAAGATGATACAATCTTTATCATGGGGCATGTATCTCGTATCATATTGTACTGTTTCTTACCTTGAGTTACTGCCACCCCTACTTAGCACATATGGATCATTGTGTTTCGGTCACAGTGACCCTGACCTTTGACCTCCCAAATCTAATATGTCATCCTTGAGTCCAAGTGGAAATCTGTATCAAATTTAATAAATATTCCCGGGGCGCTGGTGGCGCAGTGGTTAGTGAGCGCACCCCATGTACGGAGGCTATAGTTCTCCAAGCGGGCAGCCCGGAGTTCTGCATGTCATTCCCCACTCTCTCTCTCCCTGATTTCTGACTCAATCCACTGTCCTATCTCTCCAATAAAGGGACAAAACGCCCAAAAATACATCTTAAAAAATATATTCCCCTCTTCCTTTCTTAGAATGGAGTTCACAAGCGCTGGACAGAATGACACACGCAGGGACAGACAAACAACCTATAATATAAAGCCTGAGGTCACAGCTGTCTGTATCAGGACAAGTAACAAAATGAGCTTCTATTAACAGGTCAAAGATCTCAGGAGCTGTTGGAAGATAGGTGGTGTTTATTCAGTATGCATCAGGTCAGGTAAATCGGTCATCAAGGGCAGTGATAATGAGCACAACATCAGTTAACACAAAGACATTTCAGACCGAGCCAAGTAGAGTTTTCTAAAAGCACCATCACCGATAAGTTCATCGCACCTTAAAACTGCAGCCTGGGTCTATGCATATTAGATCCTAAAACAAGACCTGTCCCTTCCTAGCTGGGTTAGAAAACCAACGAGTCACAACACAGCCAGTAGACCTGTTCCCTTAGGATGATTTATGTGAAAGCAGGCGGATTAGCATCCAGACCCAAGGCAGTGAACCCTCACACATCGTCATCCTGCACCATGAACCGCTCACAACACATCACATCGCACTAATCAAAGCACAACTGGAACGTATGAATCACCACATGAATCATCGTATCTGGATAGATGTGTGCAGTATGTCACTGTACAAACATCCACTCTCCAACAATGGAGCAGAGGGTTCAGAGGGTGAAGGCCAATCAAAGAAAGCTGTGTTATTCTTTCCCAATAATCTGAATGTTAAAGGTCTCCTCTCTCTGGTTGTAGTCCTCCAGGATTGTAGTTCTTACCTTGGAGCATCGAAGCTGTCATAGGATCCCACAGTGTAATGGCGGAACAGCCTTTTGGCTCGTTCTCCTCGGCTCTCTGATACGCGAAACACACAAAAACACAATCACAAGGACGTCAGCAAGTGCTCGTCTACATAAAATCTATTTACGCAGCAGTTCAGTAACTGTATCACTGTAACTATTTTATTAGAATATCACAGGAGGCGGCTGAATTTTTGGCAGCACTGTGAGTCCAAGACAACATACAAAACCTGCTAGCAGCACCTCTACAGCGTACTATTGTCCTAATAATAAAAGTGGTCACACAAAACCTAGTTTAAATAATTATTGGAAAAGTGATGATGGGTGTTCTTTAGGATGAGCCCGCCGCAAAATGTGAATGTGTGTTTGTTTTTTTGTTAGTGAGTGTTTTGTGATCACCTGATCGGTTGTCTTGGCTTCGAAGCATCACTTCCTCCACACAGTCGGAGGGGAACCAGCCTGTGCGACCCCTGACCGTCCCCTCCCAGTACCCGCCCTCGCCAACACTCAGCACTAGAGGGGGTGGAAGCAAATAGCAGCATGTCAGGAGGACAAGGAAACACAACACACAGCAGCACACACACAGAAACACACACACAGAAACCAAAGACAACACACGTTAAAAGACAACAGCATTATACAGACAGAAAAGAAATCATGTAGACGCACAAACAGACATGCAAACCTCCTACATACTCACCAAGACATACATACCTGGCAACACCTTAGACTTACTCACAAACACACACATATTCATACCTGCAGATATTGAATACAAACATATGTAGAGACCTTACACTCATGTCAGGACATTTTACAAACTCATGTGGAGACACCTGGCTTGGATTACACCTGGTGATAACAAGCAGTATAAATACACTTGTGTTTTTTTTAACAAGAAACTTTTCAGGAAATGCTGATGTGGCATCCCATGCTCTGCATGTGCTGAGTGTGACAGATGATGTGACACATTGGCCGTAATACTAAAATAAGCAGATTATGATTAAAGCTCATATGAGGAGTTTTTAACTGGTTATCAAATGGAGTCAATTTAACACTCGTGCCTTTATATAAAAAAGTTAAAAAGACCATAATCTTGAATTCCTGAACCTGCTGCGGCAGGTTAGGTGCCAGACTAATTAACTGCTTGCTGTAGAAAAATCATTTTTTTACATTTTCAGCAGCAAATATTCACAGAGTGAGTGACATCTTTGACTATTTAGGGAGGGCAGGAGGAAATTTTTAGTCAGTAAACACTACTTACTCATCTACAGGAATTTATCAGTAAAGACACTAGGTACTAGCCTGCAGGTGCTTTGGGTCGCCAAATGTTAACAAACGGAAAGTTCCTCACAGGAGCTTTAAGCTTTGGTGTTGTGGTCACTGTAGTATTAGCTGATGTCAGGTAGATTGCTATGTTCGTGTTTGTTAAGCTCACTATATCAGTTAACTTTATTGTGTTAGCTTAAAAGCTGCTAATTCAATCTCAGCTCCGAAATTGTTAAACTCCTGCAGTCAGCAGCCTGCACTACTTAAGTAACTATTTGGGGCTTTGCCAAAGCTTTAAAAGAGAAGGTCTACAGAACTGTACATGTTGGTTGTTGTACTGTAGTATTCAGTTTGTCTCTGATGATACGAGATACAGGTTTGGATTTCAAAGCGGCCCGTCTGATTATTGTGGAGTTTTATTTGTATATAGACATTCTTGTTAAAGAGGGAAACAAACTTTCACACACCTATCTAGTGACTATTTCTAGCAGAACAACCTTTTTTATTTCATGTCACTCCTGTCCTGTTCCCACCTCCTCACAAACACTGACGCCCAAACACTGACGCTCAGCCACTTTTTAAATCACATGGAAGACAAAATGCTGCATTATGTTCCAGCCAACACATCAACATTACACACACACTGATCATATGAAAATGTACTCAGTGCTAAAACAGTATGATGGCACTTATACTCACCTTTGACCCTGTCTCCCTTATTAAAGCTGATTTCTCGCTCGCCCTGGGCGGAGTGTGATCGGGTAGCTACAAAGACTCGTCCGGGGACGGCGCTGTAGAGGCGTCTCCGCTGGCCTGTAGTTTGTGCAGGTGTGCTGGTGGGGGCGGGCCTGTGGGAGGGGGCATAGGGTTTTTCTTGGGATGTATAAAATTAATTTATGAATGGAATTTTATACTTGATTAGTGTTAGGGAAGTCTCTGTTAAACTGACTAGTACAGATTGGAAGGTTTTTTGTAGGTATGTACATTCACTTAAAGTAATAATATATAAAGTATCTAAAGCACTAACTATCACTTAAAAAAATAAAAACTTTAATAATCAAACAAAGTCTCAAGAGCACTTTGGTCGGCGTCGACTAACCTTTAGTATTCTGAACTAAGAAAGTGACTACGAACTACCAAACTCCATTTGATCTGCAGAGTCCCTTTGCACCTTTAAGAAAAAGCTAAAGACCCAGCTCTTTCATGAACACCTACGACCTTAATGATATTGATGATGATTTTGATGATTTTGATGATGGTGGTTTCGTCTGATACTGATGATGATGATATTGATGATGATTTTGATGATATTTAGGATGGTTTTGATGCTGATTAGAACTCTCAAGAACAGCTGTCGATGTTGTGCTTTGCCTGTCAGCACCTGAGTGTCCGATAAGACTTAAAGCTGTTCGATGGCACTTCCTGACGTTGTTTCCTCCTCTCTAGATCCTTGCTTGTGTTGTACCTACTCTCTGATGTACGTCGCTTTGGATATCTGCTAAGTGCATTGTAGAATTGTAGAAAGTGGAGGAGAGATTCTAGTTTAGGATTATAGGATTTCAGTGTAAGCGTCTCACCCCTGCCTCCGACTCTGCCTGCTCCGGTCCTCCTTGTCTCCGATCCGCCCTCGGGAGGGGGATCGCGTTCTTGCACCTCTGGGACTGCTGGAGCTCCTCAGGGTGCCTGTATGCTTATAGCCCTTTAAAAGGCAGGGCACGGAGAAAAGCAGAAAACATACTCAACAATATTTACCAATAATAATAACATTAAAGTTGATCAAATATATCAAATAGAATAATACAATTTTGTCTCATTAATCACTGAGTTTTATTCCATGATGTCCAAAGTTAATGCTCTATCACTGAACAGAAAAATACTACAATTCATGTACATGGACGGCTTGTGGAAAAGAACAAGATATAGGCCAGTGCAATGAGTACTGTTCACCACCAGAGGTTGATAAAGGTCATCCTTTAAATCGTTTCATGACAGTTAAAATCTCATGAATTGTCCACAACTGTTCAAGCCTTCTCTGATGTCAAAATTACAATATTTATTTTCATCATTCTTCTTTGAGATCAAAATAAATCTACTATTTCTACTTTTTTTTTTATTGGGACACTAGATCCTGCAGAAGTGAACAAACCATCCCAGAAGACGCACCAACACATGAAACAGTAAAATGTAGAAAAGCAGATTCAACATCAAAGTGGACTTACAGGAAGTGGATTAAAAAAAATCTCACACTCAGAAGCATCAGTCACAACACTTGAGCAGCTTTTCAACACACGCTTCATTTCAGATTTCAGAGTTAGTGCACCTGTACGCTTGTGTTACATTATTGAAATGAGTTCTTCATCTTCATCAACAAAGTATGTGATTTATAGGTGTTGACTGCGTTGTATAATTCTTTTGAGATGTCTAAAGATCCTAAAAACCCACAAAATGGACTTTGAGGTGAGATTGTTTTGTCAATTGTTTGTTTGTTTGATTGTTTTGTGGAGAATTTTGACTCTGAATCTTGTCTTTCAGGGACACAATCACACACCTGCACAGAGACGATGTTGGTCCCCGGAGCGTTGGGCACTGCCATCCAGTCTGGCAGGTTCATGCTGCTATCGCTGTTGGCGCGGAGAAAGGGATGTGGTTGGGGTATGGTGAGAGTCCGGGCACTCTCCCGCCTCTGGGGGGCGTACTTTGGAGACTCCACAAAGGGAACTGGGAGGTAAGAAGGGGGAAGGTAAACATAACCTTTTTCTCTTTGATTGTTGGTTTTCTTCGTATATACATTTATTTTCACTTACACCACTATGTTTCATAGAGATAGTGACCACATGCTGTTGTCTTATAAGCGTCTCTATAGCACATGCTTTGATTTATAGAATCTGTCATATCTGTTTGCATGTATTTGTTGATTTAAGTCCCAAATCTCCTCCATGAAAGAATCATTTTAGAATATAGAAACTAAAGCTACTTTGATAGCTACTTACTGCTACTTACCCACATCTGTATCCCGATGATTCTTGATTATTTCTCCCAGCTCGAAATGGCCAGACACAACCGCCACCTGATAGAAAAACACAGACACACACACACACACACATTAAATATATCTGGATCAATCAGATTAAAATGAAATGTGGTAGCTTTAAGAAAAGTTTTAGTGAAAGATTATTTTGCTCACATTCTGAAAATAACACGTTTTAAAGAGTCTAAACTTGTCGCTCTACTAGGAGAATAAGAAGTTGGTCTGGTAGCTGAAGAGGTGCCCTTGAGCAAGGCACTGAACCCCCAACAACTCTAGTTTGTCCCTGCGTAGCAGTGTGTAGCAGCCCCACTCTCTCATTAACAGAGTGTAAACTAGAATTTCCCTCAGGGATTAATAAAGAATGTAAAATAAATAAACAAGTGATCACAAATAAATGTGTGTCTATGTCATGTTCATATGAAATCCTCCTGATGCAGTGAAGATGGATCATCTATACAGAAACACTCAAATAGTGATTCATCAAAGATACAGGATATCTGCATCTACAAAGTCAGGTGAGGATAATCCCCTGTTTTCTTGAACAGAAATGATGACACAAACAAATGAGTGCTCTCATTTGCAAACACATTTTTGTATTCTTTCAACTTTTGCACTAATGCTTCTGATAAACTGCACAGGTCAGCGAACAATCCTGCAAACTTCAGTGCCCTCTCCTCTTTTATTTTCCACCTCACACACAAACACATCAGAGAGTCTCAGCTGGCTCTTTGTGCTCCGACAGAGTTAATGTATCCACATTCTGGGGTCACACACAATCACTGCCACCTGAGACCTCTGCATGCATGCATGCATGCCAGCAGAATAATGGTTTAAAGTGAAATTAGGCCCCGGCACTTTCTGCTACGTTAACTTAATAAGACACTCACCAATACAAACAGTCAACATGCATAATTATCCAGCCACGCAGTCAGCCATTACCTGAAAGGGGGTCTGCCCACTGTTGTTTTTTGTGTCTTTGTTTGCGCCCCTGTAGAGGAGAATTCGTGCACAGCTTTCCTACAACAAAAAACACGCATTAAGATATATGACCGTTTAAAAACATAGAATTTAATCATAGTACAGAAATGTATGTGGTGCGTTCCCATGTCTGCACTTTGTAATTTCTTGAGCTCTCTTCTTCTATTACTTTATGCTATTTATGCTCTTACTGTCATTAAGTTGAATATCAAATATTCTAGAAAACATGCTTTTAAAGCCGATTGGGCTGAATTCAAGAATTTTAAGTCATCTATTAAAAGCTGTTGGCAGATATGTGTAGTTTTGGATTTTTTTTGCACCCATATCGTGACAAAAAGTGTAAATATTCACACTTAATCTTTCATGAAAAATTAAAATACCATGTTCTAGAGTTATGGTTTGTTTATATTTTTCCTATCAATGTAACATCATCTTCTTTCTTGGCAAATAAATATTGAAATTGCATATAAGGATGCTGAACATAAAAGGTAAGAGGGCCTTCCTTTTATCTTGTGTTAGTATTTATTCCAAGAAGGAAGAGGATTCATCAGAACATTTTCTCTATTCATCGCGAAGAAAAACTCGGTGTACCTTGTTGTATAAAGCACAGATGTGCAAGGCAGTGTTTCCAGAGGCATTCTGGGAGGAAGAATCCGCACCATAGAACAGGAGATGCTCCAGATGCTGCGAGTTTCCATTCTGACAGGCCTGAGAGAGAGAGAGAGAGAGAGAGAGAGAGAGAGAGAGAGAGAGAGAGAGAGAGAGAGAGAGAGAGAGGGCAGGAAGATGTGGAAAAGCACAGAGTTAATAAGGAGGTATAAATAAATAAAAACATGATGTACTGAAGAGGGAAACAGGAAGGATTCATGTGGCTGTTTAATAAAGAGAACAGAGAAGGAGGAGAAGAAAACAAGGATGTAGAAGAGTAAGTGACAGAGTCAGACTGGTATAAAGTGACACCACATTTAATTAACACCACCTCCAAAACAAGAGGGTGAGAAAACAGTCAGGGAACATCAGACGGGTCCAATAATGACAATATTCTTAGAGCAATCATAATCATACTGAAGCTATTACAATAAGGAGACACACTTTCAGAGACAGCTACTATGTTGTCCATTATAAGCTACTGAAGTTTTTATCATTTGTACCAAGGCCACATTACATGGTCAACTCGACTACTTACACTATTTTATTTCAAATGGAAACCTTGACGTGTAACACCGGGATTATATGTAGCCTACAGGTGACTGTACATGTTTACACTAAAGCCAAATAAAAAAGACAGAAGACATCTGAGCAGCAAGACAAAACAAATCTACCTGAATGCAGCTGGAATAAAAAGCAACAGAACATTTATTCTGGATTTATTGCTCTTTGTTATACTTGAGAATGTCACTGTACTTGTAATTTAGGCAACCATTGAAAAATACACATTTAAAGATATTAAGTGTGTGTACAAATATTGGCCTATGGGAAATCTGATCAAATGTCAGTTTAAATGCTAAATATAAGAGTGAAAACTTAACTCAACACGTATAAACACAGACAGTATACGATGGAGGCTGATACCTTTATTTTTCTGTCCACTTCAATGCTGGAATATGAGGCTAAAGAAGCAGGGCGGGCGGGTGGGTGGGTGAGATGAAGGGTGAAGGGTGTCCGAGATGAGAGGTGTGGTGTTTCATGGCATGAAGGGTTTTAGACGTAAACATGCAGACGCTGGAACACAGAGCACACTGGTACATTACAAAGAGGATGGGAGGAACACTGGTGCAACACAAGCAACAGAAACTGAAACCCCAAATGAACCCCAAGTCAGATCTTTTACCCTGTGCTTTTACACCATTGGTTCCCAACCTGAGGTCCACACCCCCTTGGGGGGGCCCAAAAGATCTAAGGGGTAGGGGGAAGCTTTGTCTGCTCTGCTGTTATCATGATTGTAGTCAATATGTGCAAATCATATGTTGACAACACATTTACTGCATAGTTTATTCTCATGTCTTTTGGTAAGAATAAGTGTTTATACTGTAGGCCCATTCTGTTGAAAAATCGGATGCTAATTTAGACAGCAATGCATGACTTTTTTTACAAGCAGATCCTGGGGGGCTCAGGACTCCAAGGAGAAAAGGTTGGGAACCTCTGGTTTACAACACAGCTCTTAAATAGACACAAAAAGGCTTACAGTAGTTTTGCGGATGATTTCAGTGCTGAATTAAATGTCAACACAGCAGATGAGAGTAGAAAGTAGAAGTAGTAAAGTAGAAGCAAGTTAAACCATTTCTGTATTTATATCATCCTTATTCTACTATCCAGCTCTCAAAAGACTCTCCACCTGAAGTCTATAAAGAGCCAGTGCACACACACGTACCTGATGTGTCTCGTCCCAGCCGTTCTCGTCCCTGATGCCCAGCTTGGCGTGGTGATAAAGGAGTGTTTCACAGCAGGAGGTGTCTCCCCCTGTCAGCACAGTGTGGTAAAGCGGCGTTAGCCCTCGCCGGTCCTTATAGTCAGGAGACGCACCTAGAGACAGAAGGACCTGCAAAACGACACAGCAGAAACGATAAAGCCAATCTTAACTACCTGCAGCCATGAATACAATAACACAGTATAATAAAGGGTGCAATTATCATGGTGCAGTAAACTTACAATGACGTCTATTAACTAACAACACAACAATAAAAATGCAGCAAGGACAAGTTTCATAATGGGGTTTAGAATTTCAAGTCGGGGAATATTCATGGAATTTGAAATCAGGTTTGGAGCACAGAGCCGGGGGTTCAGGTAGGTCATGAAAGACCTCAGGGAAGAGAGAATAATGTATTCAATCAGTCTGCTGCTCGAAGTCTTTTTGTCGTTTAGCAGCTGTTTCTTTTCTTTACGGGAAACAAAGTGTCTGACAATGTGGCACATGTAATTATCTCCCTCTGAATGAGTTTCCCCTCTTCAGGCTGGTGCATGTCTTACTGGCTGAAGATCTGGACTTCTGCCTGATATGTAAAAGCAGACAGCTTTAAACCTTTAAGCAATCTGAATTTTTGGGGGCATTTTTGCCTTTATTATATAGGAAAGCTGAAGAGAGACAGGAAATGCTGGGAGGAGAAAGCGGGGAATGACACACAGCAAAGGGCCGAGGTTGGATTCGGACCCACGGCCGCCTCGACGAGGACCACAGCCTCCGCACATGGGGCGCACGACACAACCAATGGTCTATTGGCGCCCCAAGCAATCTGAATTTTAATGTCTTTCTTTTCTTGACTAGATTAATGGGACTTTGGTTCATGTACATTTTCTGCATGGATGGTTTTGAATTACTTAAAGGGAGCATCTGTTTATTCTGTTTTCAGCCTGTTTGTTTATACTAACGTTGTAGTCAAGACCCCACTAACCGAGACCAAGACATACCAGAGATTAGACCAAGACATTTAAGAATCACAAATAAGAATAAAACCTCATCGATATCAGGAGAAGTTACCATCATACAGAGTCTAAAGTATTTCTGGATTCTCTCCTTTTCAGGCACGACAATGAAAAGGTCATTATCTTTTATGATATGATAACTGCCTCTTTATCAGAGGACCACTAGAGTTAGTGAGTGTTTACCAGCAGGGCTGTATGGCGGTGGCCTCGAACAGCCTTGTGTATCGGTGTGAGTCCATCTTTGGAGCGAAAGTCGATATGAGCCCCTCCTTCCGCCAGCACACGAATGGACTCGCCTCCACCCGGCTCACATTGCACTGCCAGGGAAAGAGGAGTCTCTGACGGACACACAGAAAATCAAACACAGTTTTTAATGGTTAAGAAAGATTGTGTTACAGCAGGGGTCTAAAAATCACTTTATTTAGGAGGCAGGGGCCAAACTGTTTGCACTTAGAGGGGGGTGCGGAAAGACTTAAACTATTTAAATTATACATTTGAACTTTTTTACTCTTCTGTCCTTGCTTCAAGGTTTTGCTTTTGGACACCAGCAGCTTTCTCCTTGCAGGTTAGACAGAAAACAAACATATTAAACAAAACAAACGGTGTCAGGTTGACAGCAAGGGGATTTGTTTTTGTTTTGTTTCGTACTAAAAGTCATTATTCATACCCTTGATGAAAACAAACCTCTTAAATGCACTTTCTGCTTCTTTACAAAACAAGACATTGTTAAAATTCAAGGGTACAAGCCAGCGACTTTCTTCATAACCTTTGTCGATGCTTTGCTTCCCAGCTGAGCCGAGCTGCATCCGTGAGACACAGAGAACATCTGCAACAGCTGCAGACAGATTTCAAAATCTATACCACACTCAAACACAAATCTGAAAAACATACCTTTGAAAAAATTATCTATAGGACAAACTGAAAAAAAATAGAACCGATGTTCAATGATCACAATGTTCACTCCTTTAAATAGGAAAGAATCAGGAATAGAAGTCTTCAGGGCGGCGAGCAGATCATAAACTGCACTACTGTAGGCAGTGATGTGATCGCATTTAATACAAATGCCTGCATGCTAACAAGCTCAAAAGCTAGCTTGATAGCAGGTATGTTTTTCAAGCTCAACATGTCAATTAGCAGCTAAGCATGCTATCATCTTTATTAGCAACAAAACAAAACAAGAATGGTCCTTTTACGAGAGTTGAAGTCTGACTTTAACCGGTTTTATCTTGTGCTTTTAAACTGCTGTTTATCTTATTAGTATAATCAGTGACTAAATCTACCTCAAGGCTCCAAAGATTTTTAAGAAGACGGTGGAACTACAGTATCATTAGGAGACATTACAGAGACTTAAAAGAAGACACACTCCGTATAAAGACATAAGACAGTTACCTGGGGATAGAAGAGATTTGATCTGAAAGCCTGCCATCATAAGGAGGATTTAGGTATTATATCAGTTTGATTCTGGGGATGCTTAACTGCACACCATGATACATTTCAACAATCTGTCAAGATTCCTGCACATGTTCAGAATCACCTCTGCCAAAATAAAAGCCTCTCTGGAGAGGTGTGTTAGCTTCCAGGTAAATGCTTACAAAATCTGTTTCTCCAGTGGATGCACTGGTTCTCTTCCAAAACTGTTGACATCAAAGAAATCAGCAAAGAAATTAAAAAAACATAGATTTTAAAACGTGTAAAGCTGTGTCACAATACTTTCAACCGCACTTAACCCACTTGAAAATGTTCAGCTGCAAAGTTCAATGACACCTGGAAGAATAAAAGCATTCAGAGTGTTCCCAGCCTAACAAGTTACAGAGCGCTGGCTGCCATGGCGACAAGAGTTTTTGGCAGAGAGGAAAACCACGGAGAGCTTTTATCTTCCAACAGATCTCAGGTAATCAGATAATTCGGGGGAATGCTGTGAATGCTCTCCCTCTGAAGTTGCCGTGTCAGGATGACTTGGGGGATGCCCATTAAGCAGTACCCTTGGCAAACATGGAAGTGAACATGGAGCCATGCTGAATATGCTAGAATGACTTTGTGTTGTATGAAAGACGCTCAGTGTGAGCCTTCTGCTGGATGGGAAAGCATGAAAAAGAGTTCTAGAGAGACAAGCCTGTCAACATGGAACAAGACGAGATGTTCAAATAACACCTTTTTTCCCTGCTACTGATGATTCATTTGTTGGCCGATACCAGCGAGTATCAAACTTATTAGAGCGTAATTTAATACCTTCAGACCACATATTCAAATCCTGTACGAGCAATATTACAATTACGCCTCAAAACTGAAGCCTTGCCAGTTGTTCATACCGTCTTTTTACTGCCGATATTTTACTAACTCTGACTAATGTTACATATCTGCAAACAACATAGTGTAGTGTTTGCTGGCATCACATGATCAACTCCTGAAACACGTTTGTCTTAAGAGCTCGATAGAGAGTAAGTAAGAGTTCATCCAGGGAGCAAGCACAGAGCGCCCTGCTTTGTAGACTACTGTTTAATTCTGGTGGAAAAAGTTGATTTTGGCTCATTCATAATGGTATTGGATCGTTGTACTTGCCAAAACTAAAAAAACGTGCTCTGGTCGATATCATAGGCATTTCTAATAATCTTATAAAAAGCCTGTAGTCTCTAAGGCCCTGCACAGACCTCATACGTAAGAACATAATAACCCTGGAGAAGCTGTCATCTTCAAACTCGCAGTCCAGAAAGAAGAAAAAGTACAGTTTAATCTAGAAGTGTTCCTCTCTGAACTCTGGTTGTGCAGCTTTTAGTTTTTTATGGCCTCAAACTTTTTCTTCAAAAATAGATTTAAACAATATCTTTTTTTGTTGCCTTTTATTTAGTTTTAATATTTATATTTTAAAATGATCCTATTGTCTGTTTGTAATGTTCAAATTGCTTTTTATAGCTATTTTTCATCTTTCAACCTAAATCATATCATTTAGTATTAAGTGATCATTTCACTATCCAAGTTACAAATCATCTACTACCCTTAACTCCTTACCGCCTGATCTTTCTAGGATCACTTGTGAGTACAGAATCAGAAATATCACACTTTTAAGTCACGTTGAATTCTCCGCTGTAAGGTGTGTACTGTATTTTATGTATCTGCTTTTTTTTCTAATATGATGTTGGAGGAGTGAGAGAGGCTCATCCGTGCCCTCTGTTGCCCCCTGGTGGTAAACAGGGGAGGTGAGTTTCACACCCGAGATGACAAGCTGTGTTTTGTGTTTTGACACTTGCTCCCAGAGCTGCTGGAGTGACACAGAGCAGCACACACAAACTGTAAGTGAGCCGTCTGCTGCACCCCCCTAAGCACTAAAAGGATCCAAGCGAAGCCATCAAATAGTGAACAGCACTGGCACAGATCCTGGACCAAGTGTTGGACCAACACACTGCAGAGCTTTAACGTGCAGAGTTCATACAGCAGAGCCACGCAGACAAAATCTGCTGCAGCAGAGTGTTCATGTGGCTGTAGGTAAATAGAGAAAAACGATGAATTGGCATTACAATGACTTAACAGTACATGGGTGTGTAGAAAGATGCATGAAATGAGATGTAGAAAGGGACATCAGTATCAATCTTAACTTAAAACTAGTTGTACAATTATTTTCATTGGGTTTTAAAATGAAAATAAAAAATGTAGTTTCTTAAACATCCACTACATCAACATCCACTTTTTGGCAAACTTTCAACAATCTTTCAAATGTGGAAGAAATTCTTGTAACTAACTTTTCTTTGACAAACCAGTAAACCAAACTGTGCAGCCCTGATTGCTTAAACAGAAACAGACTCTTTATTAATTCACTATCTGTGTTTTCAGTTCATGTCATTATCAAAGTCCAACATACAGCAAGGATTGCAAACAGAAGAAAACACGGATCAAACTGTAAAGCTGTATCGGCATCTCTACACTTATAAACATCTCTTCACTTGTTAACACTTGCATTACCCACACCAAGGATTGATTTTCATTTTTACATCTTTTACCTCTTATGTCCTGTGTAGCTCCAGTGCATTAAGAACTTTCAATTGAACATTAAAGCTGTTGAAAAATTACATGTAAAGACTCGAGTTAACCAACGTTTGTGTCAACACATCTGCTGCTCGTAGGGGAAACAAGCCCAGAAACTCCGGCTTGAATGTAGGCTGCTTGAACTAAACTAACAAGACGAAGAAAGCAAAGCTTGTTAGTTTTTGTCAAATCTTTTTAAAGCATTTTGTTCAGCAACCTTCTTGTTTTTGACCAATTTCATATATCGCTTATATGCACTGATTTTGATGAGTAAAGAACTTTGTTAACTATGCCGAAAATGCAAGTGTGATCATTTTGTATGGACGTAAAGGTATATGTTAGAAAGATAGACGACTCTGTGGATGGAGTGAGTGAGCAGAGGACATGATCAGTGTAAGCGGGGAAGGAGGGGGGGGCTCTGTGGTTGTCCTTACCGCCAGTTTCAGAGTCCTGGTAGTTGGGATCAAGGCCTTTGTCGATAAACTTAACCATCTTGTCAACAGCGCTGGTTTGGATATAATCCATAAATTTCTTCAGGCTGGCCTGTGTGCAGAGAGAAGGGTGCTGCTGTAAAGATCAATTACAAATGCTGTCCGTGCAAGCAAAGCACACAGTGTACCATCGCATGGCACAGTGTACACATGCAAAAACAATGCACACTCAGTGAAGCTCATGCATACAATGATAGTGTCGAGCATTTCATACAGTATTTATTTCAAGTTCATTTCAATGGACTAAATACATATGAATGAAACATGCAGCTGCGATCCCACTTCTGGACCAATGGGTTTCATACCTTAGTGTGCAGTTTGGCCAGCTGCTTCTCATCCAGATTGGTCTGTTTGTACACCCTGGTTTTGTATCGAAACTAAAAAAAAAAAAAAAACAGAGAAAAAGAGAAAGGAAAGGAAGAGTTAATCCTAACACAGAGGGCGTCTGTCCTTAATTCTCTTAGCTTCTGGCCTAGATCCACAAAATAGGGCCTCCTGATTTATTGTACAGAGAAGCTTTAGCTGGTTTCTTTTACAAAACCTTCCTCCCCTGCTTCACTGAAGACAAGAATAGTGAAAGAAGTAGTCGGGCATTACAGCAGTTTAAAGGCGGTTTAGAGCCTCCGCTGGGTCATAGTAGAGCATGAAAAGAAGGAAAGTGAACAGGCTGGATGAGGGATTAGCAGGTGTTGTACTGAGCAACAGGGAAGGGGTGTATGACACTTAATGAATCCAACCTTTTTAGAACATGATCTTTGTTGCTGCGGACAAAGAAATACATGTCATCTCTTCTGATGTTACCCTGTAGATGCTTGTGTAGAATTCTCTAAAGAAAGATCTTCTCCTTCTTTTTTACAGGCTAACTTACTTATCATTAGACCTGACCGGTATCTGGTTTGTCTGATATTAAACGACAGTCTCTGTCTCTCTCTCTCCGTCTCTTT